>APFE030882697.1:0-14357 GCA_000404065.3 Pinus taeda
AAAAAATGTAAAAATATATTTAATCATGGAAATTTTCTTCACTTTAATGTGAAAATTCCTAACTTGTAAATAGCTCTAGTTACAATACTATGGATTATCATACTGCATGCCAAATATAATGTGTTTATATGAAATCTTATTTAATTAATTAATTCGAGATAAATAAATTATAAAAACATAACTAATTTTGAGACAAGCCTTAAGCCTTGATTTATGAATACTAGTATAAATATTTGAACATATTCTATAGAGGTTTAATATCAGCTTTCTCTCTAATAATTATTATAAATTAAAATTGGTAAAAGACCATTATTTTGACATATATACAATATATTAATCCTCCTAAAAATATATATGCATTTTCAATCTTGATTTTGTTTAAGTGCCCAATTATTAATTATAATAAAAGTTTACAAAATTAATTGTCGTAATTTTCCTACTATTTTAAATGTTTTAAGTTTATTTCATATGGTGTAGATGAAAAAAATAAATTAAAAATTTTATTATTATAAAATAGAATGATTTCACAAATGAATTATATTTTTATTTTAAAAGAGGTTGATAAATTATTATATAAACACTATTTTCCATAAACTTTTTAAGTTAATACATTAAGATAATGAGCTATCTTAGCAATAAATTTTATTTTATTGTAAATGTATAATTAAAAATTATTAATAAATGTAATAATTATTTGTTTAATTAAATATTTAATATAGTTTGTCATTCCAATTTTTATCCAAGCTAATACAACTTGTTTCTCTCATATGCGCATTCCATGATAATGAAATTTCTATATTATTATTCTTGTGTAGATCATGGACGGCACATAAACAAAGACTTATGTTGATAATAGATCTTATTCTTGTCACCTTAGCTGGTAAATGCAATGATGTTATTCTGATTATTTGATGTACACATATGTTTATTGGATGGTGTTATGGTACACATAGTAAATGCAATGATGTTATTCTGATTATTTAACGTACACGTATGTTTTTTTGGATGGTGTTATGGTCTTTAGTGAGTGGTGATAGTGGTATTTATTAAAAAGGACCTGACAATACTTCATTAGTTTTCTAGTTTATTTATTTGTGTTATCATAATGCATGGGACATGATCTTCTCATAGAAGTATGTCATTTTCCATGGTTAATTTATGTTATTAGGTGATTTGTTGGGTAGTGTTCAATGTCTTTTCTATAGATAATACTTGGCCATCGTATCTCTTTATTTCCATTTGATTCATGAAGGGTTCGTTCTCTTTCATCCTATAACATACTTAGATCTTTATCGAGGTCATTCTACTACTAAAAACAACATCTTATACAAATTAAACATGTGGAATATGAGCAACGTTAAATTTTCAATGCTGGAATGTTGTGGTTAATTTATGCTTTTTATGTTTAAATGTTGTTGTATGTTTAGATTGGTTGCATATATGTAAATATAAACATACAATAACATATTCATAGTATGGAAGATTTTAGGGATGAAAATTTATTTTAAAGAATAGAAATTTTGAAAATTATTGATTGTACTTAATATAAAAATTATTAAATGTTTGGTAATATTTTTGTTAAAATCAAATTCTAAGGAATTTAATATAGCTCTATAAAATTGACAAATTTGTAAAAAATAATTTTATTTTATAGAATTTGGATTAATCATATTTTTAAATGGAAATTGATTAATCGTTTTTTGGGACAAACATGGAAAATAATCTTGCAAGTGAAATTTAGCCCCAAAAGTTTTTCTTGCATTCAAGCATCTCAAGTTAACATGTGAACTATAAATCAAAATAGTGATAAAACACTCTCTTTAAAATGAATTCACAACCACATGTAGACATTGGACATTGCACTCAACCATAGACTATAGTACTTCAATTCTCTTAGTAGAAAGTCACACTTTGGCTAAGGTTATGATTCCACAAGGATAGGAAAGCTCCTATAAGTGTCCATCAACCACTTTCATATCCCAAATCCAATAAAACCACAGTGACATGAATCCTCCAGCAATTCCAATTGCTTAGCTCTACTTCCCATTAATCCACATGCCCCATGGGATAATATCTCCTCTACGTTATAGCGCCTTAAATGATCTCCATCCCCTATGAGGTTGTAGCACAAGATCAATTACAAATTTCTTGGTTGGGGTATCTAGGTAGTCTATTGTTATCGGAGTGTTTGCAAAACCTTTACATAGGCTCTTGGGTAGATTTTTGTGGAGAATTTCTTCCCAAACATACCAACCTAGTTCTTAATATAATTACTAGTTTTAGAAACTATCCTCAACATACAATCAATTCTTTCTCCCTTTCTTTCCTAGAAATCTACTCTCTTCTCTTCACTTCCTTGTTGTTGTAAAAAATGCCCACCTCTTCTACTCAAATTTCCCTTCTCCATGCATGGTTTCTTGACTCTCACTCTTCCCAAAGATGGTCATACTATCTCACACTATCATAACTAAGTGGGATGACTCTCTCTGCCACCTCTTACATGACTATACTTACCCCTGTGCATCAATAATTAGTTGAGGTGACCCTTTTACCAACCTTGTAAATGCATCAAATGATTCACCTTTAATAATTGAAATGGGGATCACATGGTAATGACAATTAATTTACAAAAATGACTTTGGATTATCATGCGAATTTTTCCATTAGACCACATTTTATCCTCCCTATCTTGTGAAGCATATGCCCCTATAATTATATCTATTTTTGTCTTATAGTAGGCAGTGTATTTCATTTCACTACTTTTCATATACACTATTTATATATTACATTGCTTGGCACTTGGCCATCCACAATATTTACAACTATATATTGCTAACTCGAGAATCAAATTTGGGGTGTTACATCCCCCCCCCACCTTTGATTTTCCATTGTCCTCAATGAAAAACACCATATTAGTGTACATGTATACATATACAATATTTGATGTCATAACAATTTTGTGGTTCAATGACTCCTACAACACTTCCAACTAGAAACCTCTTACCGCTCTTCAGTTTGCGCAACCCAAGGAAGTGTACCCCATTCTTTGCATTCACTCTAGAAAATCCCTCTAATTAGCTTCCCCTTTAGCTCCATTTTTTATTTGATCTCAGGCTTTTGTGGTCCATAATGATTTTTAACACTGTCTTTCAGATTAATCACAACGTTAGTTGTTGGTCGACATTTTGAACCATATAATGTGTTTAGTTCCTCCCTTTTTTTCTTCCATTGAATGTTTAGTGTATTTTTCTCCACCTTTTTTAAAAAATCGATGCTATTGTTTGGTGTTTTCTTCACCAATGACATCCAATAGGCACTAAAGTCAGTGCTAAATAAAAGAGACTTTAGCACAGACGTAAACACCCAGTTTAACCTCTTCTTTAGCTCCTAATGGAGCTTCATGTATAGTTGCATATGTAATGTCCTATTTTTCCCCTCACTATGGCATAGTTTTTAGTGTCCACTTTAGCTTCCTTTTTAGATTCCATTTTAGCTTCTTGTTTAATGTCTTATTTTGCTCCTCTTTATGGAATTATTTTTAGCATCCACTTTAGCTTAATTTTCAGGTTCCTTTTTAGATTCCTATTTAATGTCCTATTTTACTTCATCATTCTTTGTAAAAGCTTGTCTCGAAACTCTCTCATCTCGATCACATGATGGCTATATAGATAGGTTAATTTTCTCTCCTTGTCATTGAATTCAAACACACATATATTACTTATCTACTCTTCTATGTGAAGGGGTCTGATATTTGTAAGGTCTTCTCATTACATTTATGATATGGAATCATTGGTTAGATATCTGCTCAGTACACTTATGATATGAAGTCAAAGGTTTGAGATATGCTCATAATACTTATGATCTGATGTCTAAGATTTGTGGAATCTATATATATATATATATAATAATATATATATATATATATAATATATATAGGTTTGAGATATGACCTATTTCTCTAATATTTCTGGCATATCTATTGGTTCAAGATATGATCTAGTTCTTTGACATATGTGGCATATATATTTGTTTGAAATTTGATCTATTTCTAGATTTGTGGTATATATATTGATTCACGATCTGATCTATTTTGTGGTATAGTGAGAGAACCAAACTTGCATTTGTTATCCTGTTCGAAGACTTTGTGAAGAGGATTGTGGCACTTGTCAAAGTCATCTTGTGGTCTTGATGTATTGTTGAAGGATCTCTCTAAGGAAAGGAAGATATTTCTTTGGTAGAACTTGGGACCACCATTCAGAGGGTTTTGTTAGTAGTCTCCAAACCAAGTTTACCCCTAAATCTAATTACATGCAAAGATATTCCTTTACATCTAGACCCCCTTCCTCTTTTGACCTTTTAATCGTGCCGCAATTAACTAACATGATTTGTTTTTTTTCATTTTTTTTTCCACCTTTCCACATAAACTTTCTTATATACCTACTAATTTGATCCAAGATTCCTTTAGGGATAAAGAGGTTTGAGCCCTAGAATATATACAAAGAAGATAGGGTGGATTTTATCAAAATCACTTTGCTAACCAAATTTACCCAAGTAGAAACCTAGGAAACTATTTTCTTTTAAATTTTTGAAACTATGTTATGCCAGCCTTTATAGTGGCCCATTTTAGTGATTTTGGAATACCAACGTATTTAAAACTATTCCTGTCCTTTTCATAGCTAAAGCCTAATATATCAAAGACTTGATTGATATTTTGGGGAGCATAATACCATCCATATATTTTACATAATCAGACGATACCTAACCTTAGAATATAACCTTGCATCACGTCTGATAAATAACAATGCAAGTTGAAGAAAAAAATATACACAACTTTCACATAGTACAAGTTGAAGCAAAACTTAGAATCTTGTATGAAATCTGAAGTAGAATTATTTAAGGATAAAAGTAAATACATAATAATTCAAAAACCTGTAAAATAATTAAATACGTAGTCCACTATGTGAATTAACAATATTGACCAATAAATGAAGCCTTTGTGTGAATTTTAGTGAAGTAATGAAATTTTGGCCTACTTCACAAAAATGCATGCCCAGCCTTCATTACAAGGCAAAATTGAATTAACAATATTGACCAATAAATGAAGCCTTTGTGTGAATTTTAGTGAAGTAATGAAATTTTGGCCTACTTCACAAAAATGCATGCCCAGCCTTCATTACAAGGCAAAATTGAATTATTCAAATTAGAGAGTACTCTTTCCTCATAATTAACATTAATTTTGCACATAAAAATTTATCTTGTGCAAAAATATGCCAAATTAGATCGCTTTCGCAGGGAAAAACATCCTCATGGGTGTCACTTTCAGTTTATTATTGCCAGGGAAATTGGAAAATGAATTAAAAAGGAAAAGAGACATTAATTGACATTTTACTTATGAAAATATTGGAAAATAGGAGAAAATTAAGGTGAAAGGTAATAGATTTGCATGAGAGGGAAATTGAAGCAAAAGTGAAGGAAACTGAAGAAAATAGAGGCCTCAATAATAAAGAGGCTTTTTAGGATCAGTTTAGGGCGTCTGGCTTAGCTTTTACCAGTGATAGATTTTGTCAATTCATTCTTTTTCTCTCTACTTCTCTTATTTTTCTCTTACTCTTGCACACTTAAAATATTATCAGAGCATCCTTGGAGCACATTGGCATACATTGGATTTGGAGGAAGAAGGAAAATAAAAGAAGGAGATCGCAGAGGGATTAGGTGGATCAATGACTACAGTTGGATCTCTTTGTAGGTATCGAGTTGCGTATATGGTTTCCTTGCTAGTTTTGGCATGCATGACACATGCATGTGGTTTATTGGTTATGAGTTTTCACTGGCATGGAGGATTTCCTAGATTGACATTGGTTTCACCAAGCCTTGCCATTTCATGTATAGTCATTATGTTGTGGGTGTTCCCATTTGTTTTCTAATTGGTTCTCATCTTCATTATGCTTGTAGTTTGAGTTATTAGTTCCTGGAACCTTGGCTATAAAAATGCTCTAGAAGCCTTGTAACAGCTTGGGTTGAGTTACTAGTCCTAGAAGCTCTGGTTGGACAAATGATCTGGAGCCCTTGTTGGGTGTATTTACTAGTCCTGGATCCTTATTTGGACAAACACTCTTGAGCCCTGTGGTAGTTGTGGGTTGAGTTACTAGTGCTAGAGCATGGTTGGAAGAAATGATCTGGAGCCATGAACAACTTGGGTAGAGACTGATATGGTGATGGTTAGTGATGTCCAATCGTGAGATGGAATCATTGGTTGAGGGTTGAAGCATTTTGGCCTCTAGAAACCATGATTTTGTTGTGTTTTGGTCATTCCATGAGATCTCATATTCATTCTTAGGATATGGCACGAGGGTGATTCACTGAAAGAAAAATTTGGTTTAGCCCAATCTATGGTCGAGTGGTACGTGGAAGTCCCTAACATGGTTGGAGTTTTCATATTTTAATAAAAGGTATTTTCTATTGTGATCATTGATAATATGTATTCATTATGATGGTGATATTATGGCTTGGTTTCCATGGTCACATATGTTGGTTATTTGTTAGTTTTTATGATTCTTATTTGTTGGTTATATGTTGGTTATATGATGTACAATGTCTATGACTCTTAACACTTTTGATGAATATATGAATGATTGATGAATGCATCGGCTAACAAATGTTATTGCAACTACTATGAGAGGGAATTAGACCTTTTTGGTGAATCCCAGATAAGTTTCAGACCCCTATGTTTATATATGCATTCATGACCTATAGATTACATTTGTTCCATATGTTTGACAAAATGTCTGTCATGGTTAGGCTTGGTTAGGTCAAATCCTTAATTAATTTTTGTGTTAGAATCTATGTATTTGTGTTGTTCATAGTCTTGGAAAGTCTTGTTAAGTTCTAGGAAGTGATTTGGAGTCTAACCCTGAAAAGGTGGCACAAATTTTACGATTTTAGGCAGTAAACTAGGAAATTGGGACTGCAGCCACTCCCTTGCAAGCCTATGCATGTGACTCAAAGTCTATATCCACATGGATGTAGGCTAATGCATTCAACTAGGAGTCGAAGTCCAAGAAAAATCAATTTGACTTAGGGTTTGGGCACCTAGAGGGGTGGTTTAGCTCATGTGGATCCGGTAGCTCCTCAGAAAGGTCAGTTTTGTTTTAGTTTGTCAATTCCACTTCCTTAATTGTACTTAGGAGGTTGATTCATAATAAATCCTCATCACATATTTACCCGAGTGGACCCATGAAATTGGGTAAATGTGGGAGGAGGGCATTACAGGGTGGTAACAGAGTGGGTTTCCATTCTCTTTGGGTGATATCTAATATTGTAGGGTGGTATCACAGCACCCAAGTTGAACACTTGGAATGGATGGGTGAAATGTTTTTATCATGCATGCACGTTAGTTTTCTATGTGATTGTTATGCATGCATTAGGATATTCAATGTTTTAATTTTTGTCATCATGATGTTGTTGGTATGTTATGATGTTGATGTGTTGGCTGAGATAGAGTAGGAGATCCAGATCATCAGAAGAAGGTTGCAACGCTAGACCTATGTTTGGCATGCAGGTATAATGATTAATGGTTTTTATATGCATGTCTTTCATTTTACTGTTGTTGTGGTTAAATGCGTGATAGATTTTAGTTAATCAGTGTGGTCATGTGTACATGCGTAAAATAGTCATGAATGATAGTAACTAGTTGTTATATGCATTGCAGTCATATGCATGATGATTATGGTCATTGCATTTAAGATTTTGATTTTATATGTATCATGTTAATCTAGATTGGCATGTGTAGATGGTCATGGTTATGATATTTGGGTATGAGTCAATATAATTGTGATATTGTGTCATACTAATATGGACTGAATTGTGCAGATGTGATAACCTCCCCTGAGATACATTGAGTTGTGAGTTTGATTAAGTCATCTATTTAGTTTATTTAACATGGTATGTTTACAGGTTGTTTGAATGGTTGATTAATTGCATGATATGAGTATGTGTCTATACGACTACATGAAGGAATGATCTTGTTCAAGACAATTGTACTAACATGATATGTGTTGAGACAATAGATATGTACTTGAGTGTAAGTGGGTGCTAGTTGTAGTATTATGATTACTGATTGTGAGTTCACTGTTAATTATGACATGGATGCTAGTACTGGTAAAACGTGATTTCAAATTAATAAACATGATGTATTGATCTTTGGAACATGTAACTGAAATGTGTGAATAGTTGAAAGGACACTTGCTTGGTATTACCATGACAAGGTAATATTTAATTTTTGTATGTAACTGATAGCTCGGTGATGTGAGAGTACATAATAAGATTTAATTGGATTAAGGTAAAATGTAAAAGAATAGAATTGGGTGAGGATTCCTTTGGCTATGTTTGGAAACCGTAATTCCAAACAAATGAATTCTTTGGATGAATACATGAATTCTTCTTAACCTTGATTTTTTCTGACATTATGTCGATATGAGCTATATTCGTGAACATGTATTTTACATGCATAAGAGTTAGTTTCCATTTATAAATAGATTTGTCAAGGAATTAGAGTCCCTTGAGAAATGATAATCTTACGAGTTTAGTTACAAGGAAGCATGCTTGACACAGTATATTTTTATGTTTATTTATGCACTCATAGTTAGGTGTTTATGGCAGTATGATGTAGGGAATTGCATGACAAAGAGGTTGCCATGAAATCTTGAAGAGGCCTCAGGTTCAGGTTCCTTGTCGAAGCATTGGAAACCCATGGGGATTGATTCATGGTGCTTGTTTCTAGTCATGTGCTTTCAGCATATTTCTATTGGTTTTCTCTTATTTTATTCTTCTTGTTTCCTTTTATGTTTTGAGAGTCTTGGGATTTGGTTGAGGAAAGAGGAAAGTTAGTGGAGCTCACGGAGAGATGAAATAAATCCAATAGGTAATGTAAGACACAGAGGAAGCTCAGTGCATAAGTAAGGGGAGTTGAAGGAAAGAATATGACAGCCAGTTGGACTGGTTTGGACCATTGGGGTAAATGGAAGATGGGAGGACAATCATAAGGTAACATGAAACGTAAAATATATGGGTTTGAGGTGTCATATGTCTTGGCTATGATGGGAACTATTGTTCTTCATGTTGTGCAAGGAGAAAGGGAGTTATCTTAACCTTGAACTTATGATATCTGGTAATCACGTTGTGATCATGATTATGATTATGTCTATATATGTATATATGTATGTATGTATGTTTTTGTTTGATAGGGTTGTAAGCTATATAACCAGATTCGTTGGAAACCCCTGTCGAATCCAAATCCTGCAAATCGGATACGATTTGACAGGAATTTGAATCCAAGAACAAGATTCGACGTGTTTGTACAGGATTCGTACGAATCCCATACGAATCCCATACGGGCACAATGAATCCCGATTCTGGGATTCGAATCCCAAGAAAATGACTCAGAATGCAGTGCTTAATTTTCCAAAAAAATCACTTAGAAATGCAGAGTTGTATTGTCCTTTTAGTTTAAAGTTTATCTGTTAATTATGGAGCAGAATCTCTTGAATATGTAGGTCAAAGATTCTATTGATTTCAAACATTACCTGAAGATTTGTGTTGGAGGTAACATTAGTCTTGCACATTGCAAAGGAAGTGCCAGAGGGATGCATATAGAAAAGAATGCCTGTGGTTTAAAATACCTTTGACAAAGTTTTCTTCATATAAATACTTTGGTATTGACATATCCCTCTTTTGGATGATGGTGAAACACAGAGGTGGAGGGCGTTGCACCTTAAAAATTTTGAGATGGTTACATTGCATTAAAATAAATTATGAATTATGAATCATGATTTATGTGACCACTGACATGTATTTGAATTTGGTATGTACTATGCATGTTATAGCGTATAGATGAATATCTATGTTTGAATCAATGAAATTGTATCATTAATTAGAATTAGTGTAAAAATACGAAATATATATATATATAATATATTATAATAATATATAATATATATATATAGATATAACAAATCCTAACGTGTCCTGTTCTGGGGCGGCTCAACGTGTCCGAATCCGACACTCGAATCCCCGAATCCTACGAATTCCCGAATCCCCATGTGAGGTGACTTTAGGTTGTAAGGGATCATGATTTTCTTTATGCTAAGGATTATATATCTATATATATATATATATATAATATATATATATATATAATATATAATATATATATATATATATATATGTATGGTGTTAACATATGATGTGTTAACATAGAAAGTGCAGTGTACCACTATTCAATGATGCTTGAGATAAGTACCTTAAAGAACTTCAAATGATCTCATTGATACAAACAAAGTACCAACCAATAGTTTATTAGAATGAAAATAATCTGACAAAATCATTATTTCAAGATAATCCTAGTAACATAGTGTGTTGAGACGATCAACATACATAGGAATGTAAAGGGGGGAAATGACCCCATAGTTGATTTCACTTCAACAACAATGGGGAAGCACATGTCATCTTCAGGCACCATGATTAATAAGTCACATAATAGAGAGGGATGCAAACCTCCAGAAAAGGATTTAGAAAACTCATAAGTGAGGCATGTCAAAAAAATGTGATGGTAAAATTTGGTGATGTAATTTTCTAGTTTATCTTTATTAATTCTACTCTAGGTTGTGCCTTGAATTGTCATAGTGGGTTCTTTTAATATTAACTTGTGTGTCTAGCCTTAATGATATACTTGGAGAGACCAAAAGGAAAATGATACAATAAATAAAACTAATTCAGTGATAGAACACTGAAATTTGCATGAAACAACCTGCTGATATGTAGCATGGACACAATTGGTCCACTTGAACAAAGGACGAGATAATATTCCCCATGAAAATGGTAAGTTAAAGTTATTGTCATGGCATATTTGATATCATGAAAGTATGATGGCTCCTAAGGGACAGGTCTTTGATTGCAAGCCATCGTGGGAACAAGGTAAGAAACTTTTGTTGCAACAATAACAAGTATGATTGTTGTGTGAGGGTATAAGAACATAACCAATTATTCTCAAGGTGGAATAGAATAATTATCTATTAATAATCCATAAGAACTTACATTTCAAATGTAACAAATGATTTGTTGTTGAATGAAGTAGATAACATGCCATGTTATGATATATAAGGAAATCATTATATTATAGTAGCATGGTGACATGCCATGTTATGATGTATAAGGAAAGAAATATATTATAGTAGCATGGTGATATGAAATGATGGATGCACATATGAATACAAGAGGGAGAGACCCCATAGTTTTATAGGGAAACAAAATTGTGAATAATGTACATCAGTAACTTGTAGTATAGAATGACAAAGGGGCCCAAGATTGAAATAATACTGCAATTAGGACCTTTGGTTGGCACTAAATAAAATAACAAAGAAGCCCAAAATGGGTGTAATTAAGTTTTCTTAAATAATGTAGACAACAATATGGTCATCTTGAAAATGGAAAAAAAAAAGGAAGTCATCTTAAACTCTACTCGTGCATGACCAATGCCTATGTAACATTTGAATTAAGATAAAGGGTATAGTAGTGCTATTTAATACAATCTAACATAAAGACAAAGAAAGAAAAAGGGTTTATGAAACTCTTAATACCACTATACAAAGTGGAACCACATAATGTAGTCCTTGGAAATCGGCTTAGCCATTGGGTAAGTAAAAAGATTAATTATTTTTGTTGATGAACTAAAATGACGATGCTAACTCTTATTGAGTGTAGGCATCTAACTCATGTAGAGTTGTTATACGTGCTTTTGATACTTACATGATCTACAATTTACAGTAGAACCACATAATGTAGTCCTTGGAAATTGGCTTAACCATTGGGTAAGTAAAAGTATTAATTATTTTTGTGAGTGCACGCTTCTAACTCAGGTAGAGTTGTGATACATACTTGTGACCCATGTTAAGTACATGGGTAACAATTGATGATGTCTTTAATAAAGTTTCAAACATATGTATATATATTCTTAAATTATGATTGACATAAACTACTCATAACCACAATGAATATGCAACATGGTGGACTCGACGGACTAGGCGTAGTTGAACCATCATGCAATTTTCAATAAGAGAGAAAGGTTATTCTAAGAATCACCCAAGTTAGTTGAAAGAACCTAATTGGGAGAATTTAATCACATTACATAATATATCTTGTTTGGAAGGCTGGAAATACCAAGGACTATGTTTCACTTTAGGGGAGATGTAGTAATCCTATGTCACAAGGTAAATATTTAAATTTTTTTTACTACAAAGATTTGGTAAGTTATGGAATATGTGAAAAGTTTAGTGAAAAAATTAATGTTTAAAGTTTATTTAAATTTTATAGAAATGTGTTAAGGCAAGTTTTGAAATTCATAATGAAAAAATTTAATGAAAAATTTTCACTTACTTTTGGATTTTGTTAAAGCAAAGGTATTCTTGATTTGGTTGGAGCTAGTGAAATCCCCCAATCAAACTTGTTAAATCTGTGAGCTCCAAACTGATACATTCTTGATGCCTTTGGGATAGACCTTGCTAGGTCACTCTCAATAAACTGTTCTCAAAATAGAAAACTGGCTCTCGGCATAACTAGTGATTATGGTCCTTCTCGTTGGTTCGGAGGAGAGGTCATTCTCCTTTGTTAATTCTCAAGCAATCTAACTAACCAATAAGTATTTTGTATTGATAATTTTTTGTTCACATTAAATTGGAATTAGTGTCTAGAGTTTTGTAAAGAAAGGTTTCTTTTCTAAAGTCTATACCAAAAGAATGAAGGGATTCTTGTAATCAAATCCATGTGAAGGTAAGGATGTGGATGATAAATTCTTTTGACATGGAAGAGTTGACACATGTAAAGTGATGGTTTAATGCATTAAATGCCCTAGTACATGCATGCTCTATAACAAAATAACACACAGTCTTGGTGGCTACATAAATTAAAAATAAAGGGTGTGTGTTATTTTGTTATAAAGCATGCATGTACCACGGCATTTAATGCCCTATGGCAAGCCGTGACAGGATAGTTTCCCCAAAATATCCAAAGTGGGAAACAGTTCATATCTTTGTACGAATATATATTTATATCCCTGCATTCCCAAAGTGCTAGCCAATTGAAGGAATTGAATTTCAACTGTCCCTTGCACTGTTGGTCCTAGAAACAACCATAAATAAGATTAGACGATTGTATCCTACGGAATTAAATGTAGGGCTTCTAGCAAACAACCTGCAGAAGCTAAAATGGCCTCATAATTAAATCATGAATTAAGTATGCAGAAGGTAAAGTTAAATTCTACATGCTGCAAGTTGACATTATAATTACATAAACAAAGACAGATTACATGCAAATAGTCGACAGTAGAAATCGTTTCCTCTATGATACATCAAAGAGAAACTACAATAAGTATCTCAACCATTTTATTGTATCTCAACCATTTTAAGTAATACATCTAAATAATTATGTCATGAGAAACAACCAATATAAGAAAGACTATAAGTGTAACCTAAATAAATGTTCAATTGAAAGACCTCAAAAGAGGCGAAACCCTTGTACCGTAATTCCACGAAGGTTGATTTGAGATGATAGTGAAGAACTAGAAATACATTGCAGGAAACTAAACCAACAAAATATTTAACTAAGAATTGTATGCTAAAGAGTGAGAAGTAAACTCAGGAATTAGAAAAGGAATAAATTAATGAATTTATATATATATATATATTTATTTATTTATTTCCCGCAGAAAGTTATAAAGTAAACCCAGTAGTGAAGAGCTGACGTGATGTGATGGTAATGTCAGTCATTGCTCGAGCAAGTCTAGATGTCTATTGCTGGTTGAAGTGATAAAGAAACTAAAACTGTTTGCGCACCAGCTGTTTAGTTACAGACGATGGAGCCTACAAGCTCAAACTTGGGAACACAAATGGGAATGGACCACCTTGCTCGATTCTTGACCATCGAATTGTAACCCTAGTCCATCAACGGTGGAGATTATGTCGATGTTGCCATTACCCAGTGGTATGACAACTGGGTTCGAGAAAGTTATCCAAAGGAATTCACTCTTTGGTTTATAAATAATCCGAGCAAGATAGGCCGAGGAAATTATAACATTGTGCTATACCGGAACAAAAGAATATATATATATATGAGTTGAGAACATTTACATAATGATACACTAATGTTAACAATGCAATACATATTAACAAGCCCATTATAACAATTATAATGCGATAATATTCGCACGTAGTTATTGGAAGAATGGTATATAGAGGATATTAGGGTTATGACCTTGCCTTCTACAATAGAGTTAAAGCCATGCTAGCGTAGAGGAAAAATTATATATA
>APFE030882702.1:0-38558 GCA_000404065.3 Pinus taeda
GGTTGCCTCTCGCTGAATGGTGGTATAACACTTCCTTCCATACAGCAACAAAAATGAGCCCATTTATGGCACTTTATGGGTATCAACCACCATCCATCACATCATATTTAAGAGAAAATCTAAGGTTCAAGCAGTGGAACATCACATCGAACATCAACAACAAGTCCTCCAACTCTTAAAGGATAACCTCGTGTTGGCACAGGATAGAATGAAACAACACACAGATTAACATTGCAATGAAAGAAGTTTTGATGTAGGTGATTGGGTATTCCTACGGCTAAAACCATATAAACAAATGTCCCTGAAGCAAGCTAAGAAGGATAATAAATTATCACCAAATTATTATGGTCCATACATGGTGTTGCAAAATATTGGTACTATGGCATACAAATTGGAGCTTCCTGTAGCTTCTCGAGTGTACCCAGTTTTCCATGTTTCATGTTTAAGAAGGTTGTAGGCAAAAATCTCCCAGCTCAAACAATATTACCAGAACTTGATGGGGAAGGAAAAATTATATTGGAAACGGAAGCAGTCACAGAGACAAGAACTCAATAGCTACGAAATTGATCAATTTCGGAGTATCTCATCAAGTGGAAGAACTTATCCGTTGAATATTCCACATGGGAGGATAAGAATTTTATACAGAAGCATCCATAACTACTCAAGCATTGAGGACAACACTTTTTTGAAGGAGAGAGGCATGTTAGGTCCCTATAATACTAGTGATTCCCCCATTACTATTGTAGTTGTATCCCTTATTAATATTTTTGTGCCCCTATTGTCCTCATATTTTTATTACTGTGCCCCATAGAATCTCTCTATTGTTATTTTTGTGCCTTTATATTATTATTGTTAGGTCGGCTTGGTTATATTGTGACCCCTTAGACTCCTATACAGAAAGGAGGTTTTTTCATTTGAATCATTCAAGAATTGTTCATTTATGTAATGTAAAGGAGGTTTCCCCCTCGAAGAGGCTGAATTCTAAGGCGTTTATCTCTCTTTTCTATCCTTTTGTGAGCTGGTTTCATAACATATATGGAGATTGTGCACAAGTTGTAGTAGGGTGGAAGTACAAGCACAGGTACAAGTATAGGTGCAAGTGCATAGGGCATGGAATATTGTCTTAAAGTAGATGGATTTGTCAAGTTCTGAGATAGGATATGTGTACCATATGACAATGAACTCAAGAAGGTGATCTTGAGGGAGTTTCATTCGAAACCCTATTTAGGTTACCCAGGTTATCAGAATACACTGATAGTGGTGAAGAGATATTACTATTGGCCAAATTTGAAGAGGGATGTAGCAGAGTTTGGGGCTAGATGCTTTGATTATCAGTGAGTGAATGCAGTTTAAACATCCAGGTGGACTGCTACAACCGATTGTGATTCTATAATGGAAATGAGAGGTCATTTCCATGGACTTCATTATAGGTTTACCGCAGACAGTGAATGTTATATACCTAGGGGGGATAATATGGGGTACAAAGGGAGGTACCTAAGGGAGTAATGTAATAATGGGATGGGCCATAGTAATAAATAAGGTGGTTAACCCGTATCATGTAAGGGACCACAAGTAGTTAGTAATAATGTAATGGGCCCATGGTATTAGATATATGGTTATTGGAGGGAACCATGGTAATGACCCATGGTATTGTATGTATGAGGCCTATATAGAGGCTAGAGACTCCACATGGGAAGATGTCAAGGAATATTGTATGAAAAAGGGAATGGCTTGTGGAGTGTTCTCCTTCCTTAAGGAGTGAATGTATGGTGTTTCCCTACCTTAAGGGTTTGATATTAATAAAGAAACATTTCTATCTATTTCTATCTTATTATCTCTGGGTATATTTGCATTATCTTATATTTTTGGATTAGAGCTATAATAGTGAAGCAACATGATTCCATCATGGTCATTCTGGATAGGTTAACAAAGGTTGTACACTTCATTCTATTGAAGTCTATGTTCTCAACTAGTGATGTGGCACAGGTGTTCGTCAGAGATGTGGTTAGACTACATGTTGTTCTAAAGAAGATTGTGTCAGACCAGGACGCAAATTTCACTTCCAAGTTTTGGAAGGATTTATTTACCAATTTGGGCACAGAGTTGGCCTTCAACACAACTTATCATTTGAAGACAAATGGGTAGATAGAGAGGGTCAACCGAATATTAGAGGATATGTTGAGGATGTACGTGATGCATCAACAGAGGAAGTGGGAAGAGTATCTCCCTTTGGTAGAGTTCGCATACAACAAAAATTATCAAGAGTCATTGAGGATGAGTCGTTTTGAGGCATTGTATGGGCAGAGTTGTAACACTCACATCAGTTGGAGTGATCTGGTTAGTAGGGTATTGATTGGACCAAAAATGTTGGTAGAAATGGAACAGGAGATGCAGGTGATCAAGAAGAATCTTAAGATAGCACAGGATAGGAAGAAGAGTTATGTAGATAGGAACAGGTTATTCAAGGAGTTCTAGGTTGGGGAACATGTGTACTTGCACATCAAACTGAAGAAGATCTCCTTGTAGATTGGCTCATGTGCCAACCTGACACCACGTTTTGTGGACCCTTCAATATCATTGAGAGGATTGGGTCAATAGCATATCAACTTGCATTGCCTCCGACAATGGAAGTCCACAATGTTTTCCATGTATCTTTCCTTAATAAGTATGTTAAGGATGTTGATCATGTAATTGAGTGGTTTGTATTGCAGGTGGAATCAGGTGGAGAATTCCAGTTCGAGCCTTAGTGTATATTGAAGAAAATGGGTTCTCATGCTCTAGAACTAAGCAATCGAGCAAGTTAAAGTGCAATGGAAGCACGTTGGGCCCGATGAAGCTACATGGGAGATGGTTGATCAGATGCATTCCATGTATCCTTCCTTGTTTGCTGGTTGAGGCAAAGAAAATTGACATGGTAATTTGGTATTTTTTTATGGTGGTTTTGTATTTTCTTATGGTGGTTTGATATATGCTTTATGGTGGTTTGATATATGCTTTATGATGGTTTGATATATGCTATATGATGTTTTGATATGTCCTTAGATTTGATGACTAGTATATGTTTGATAAATGTTTTGGTATATGATTTGGCATCTATTTTGGTATCTATATTTATGGTGATGTTGTTGTATGTACCCATGTGTATGGATGTAAATACCTTAATGAGTTGTGTCATAAAGATCCAATATGCGGTATGGGTGTCATGTCATTATGGTTATGTTATCATGTTATTATGATATCATGCGGTTATGTTATCACGATGTTATGATGTCATGTGGATTGGCACTCAACATGATGATCATTGTAAATACTGTAATGAGAAATGATATAAAGCTCCACTATGCGGTATGTTGTCATGATGTTCTTCTCTTGAGTAGATATTTCACTGTAAATGCTACATCGAGTTGTGTTATAAATATCCATAAGTAATATGGCTTATTTCAGTAGGTTGCTGAGGTATACGAGAGATTAAAGACCCAAGATGGTGTCCCTTAAGGGGGAGGGTTATGTAACAACCCTAGTGAAAATTTCATGTAATAAAAATTAAAAACAATAACCACAGATGAATGGAACACTTATTCTAAGCTGAATGTTGGGCAATACATCCTATGGGTGTTCATTTGGTTGTTTATGGCTATGGAAGTTGGAAAAGGGAATGGATAAGGCTTTGGAAAGGAAAAATGGCATTTTTGGCACAATTATTTATGAAAATAATGGAAATTAGGAGAAAAAGGAGGTGAAAGCTCACTTGTTGCATGTGAGGAGGAAAATCAAGGAAAATAATGGAAAATGAAGGAAATAGAGGCCTCATTCATGAAAAAGCTTTTGAGGATCAATTGATAGCCTTTTGTCAGTTTAGCTTTGGAGATATTTCATTATTATCTCTCTCTCATGCCCTTAGAAACTTAGATTTCTCTTGGATAACTTTGGCATTGGAGAAATAAAGGGAAAGAAGGCAAGAGGAAGCAAAGATCAAGCAGGGAAAGGCATGATTAGGTAGCTACAACATGCTTCATTTCAAGTATCGACTTGCATGTGTTTATTTTATAACATGGCATGGGTGTTTCCAAGTGTGACATTATTTTTAGCCTAGCCTTGCTATTTCCTGATAGCTTTGATGAGATGGGTTCTCTCATTTGGTTTATGTTAGACGGCTAGATTGGATTTGAAGCTAAGTGAGGTGGATCTTTGAACTGAGAAAAACATAGTGTAGTGGTCCCTGAACCAGGTTGAGGATGCACGAAGCCACTGGCATAGTAACCCCTGAACCAGACTGTGGGTTGCGGTAGAGCCAAATTATATGCCTCAGTGGGCTTATGAATCATTACCATGAATGGTGGGATATATGATAAAGCCAAGAGGTGGATTTTATCTTTGTTGGGCCTAGTGATTTCGGGATGGAATGCATGGTAAAGCCTTGATACTATTTCTCTATGTAGGGACTAGTGATCACTAGATCAAACTGCGGTTGCATGGTAAAGCCTGAGAAACTAGGAGGCACTAAAATTCCTCATGGTGTAGGTGGAGAAATCCGGTGGAATCCACATTGATCGATGTTTTTGATGTGTTCTATGAGTCCCACTTTCATGCTTGTAATATGGCATGGGGGTGATTGGATGAAGAGAGACTTAGATCAACCAATCTATGGTTGGGTGGAACGTGGTAGTCCCGTCACCGGTTGGTTCATTGCATTGATTAATGAGAAATTCATTCCATTGATTTTAATGTGTAAATTTATTGGTGTATATATGAATTTTGATGGCTGATATGTTTATTGTATTTATTTTTGTCCCTATTTTGTTGGTTACATGTACATTTTATGGCAAAAACTATGTTTGGCTCTTAGCATGATTTTACTTGTATATGAATGGATAATGTGTTTATGGCCTAATAGAGGAATATGATGCATGGGAACCCTACACTTAATTATGTTGTTTACACTAGTAGATTACATGTCGATGATATGTTTGACGAAATGTATGTCATAGCTAGTGGGGGTCTGGTTAAGGTCTTGTTGAGCTTATTTCTTTTGCATCATTTTTTCCCTGTAACTCTATTGATTTCAAGTTTTAATTCTATTCTGAGCAATGGCCTAGGCTCCGGGCTTGAAAAAGTGGCTTAAATCCTGGGGTTGCTGGCACAGAATTAGCAAGTTTGGTCCATAGTCGCTGGCATGCAGGCCTATGAGAGAAAATTTAGGTCTTTGGTTTCTCCCTTGGCCATAGCATGAGAGCGAGTATGGCCTCATAGGTCCAGAACAAGAGTGGGACCCAGGGACAGGCTATTTGAGTGGCTGACTTATCTCTTGAGGGCTCTATTGATGATGTTGGATGACTGTGTGTGATGTTCGATTGATGCCACTTCCTTAAGGTTACCTAGGAGGTCGAATCTGATCACAGTAGCCTCTCATCTCATGCTTACCCTGGTTGGCATGGTTTCTTAGGTGGATGTGGGAGGCGGGTGTTACATTTTTTACCAAGTTATACCTCTGCTCGGGATATCACCAAATATAGATGAAGGAGGTTGACATTCCAAAGAGGGTCTTTTGGGATCATGAAGGCCATTATGAATTCCTAATCATGCCATTTGGTCTCTCTAATGCCCCATCCACTTTTTAGACCCTCATGAACAACCTTCTAAAACCATATCTCAGAAAATTCGTCCTGGCCTTTTTTGATGACAATATCATCTACAACATAACATGGGACAATCATCTTCAACATGTTCACCATGTATTAAAACTACTCCAAGATCATAAACTATTTTTCAAATTATCCAAGTGTTCCTTTCACATGGAAGAGGTAGAGTATTTGCGACACATTGTGGGTCGTGAAGGGGTGAGGGTTGATCTTAAAAAGATTCATGCAATGCAATATTGGCCCCAACCAAAAACCTTGACGAGTTTTTGGAATGCACAGTAAATCCTTGAGAGTATGTCTCTGTATAGGGCCTAGTGATCACTAGATCAGACTGCGGATGCATGATAAAGCCTAAGAGACTAGGAGGCACTCAAATTCCTCACGGTGTAGGTGGAGAAATCCAGTGGCAACCACATTGATTGGTTTTTTTGATGTGTTCTATGAGTCCCACATTCATGCTTGGAATATGACATGGGGGTGATTGGATGAAGAGATAACTGGATCAACCAATCTATGGTTGGGTGGAATGTGGTAGTCCCATCACCGGTTGGTTCATTTCATTGATTAATGAGAAATTCATTCCATTGATTCTCATGTGTAAATTTATTGGTGTATGTATGAATTTTGATGGTTGATATGTTTATTGTAGTTTTGTCCCTATTATGTTGGTTACATGTACATTTTATGGCAACAACTATGTTTGGATCTCAGCATGATTTTACTTGTATATGAATGGATATTGTGTTTATGGCCTAATAGACGAATATGAAGCAAATGACATGAGGAAACAATGGTTCATAGTGATTCTCAGATAAGTGACGAGCCTCATCATTGGGTAATTATATGGGCCTTAATTCACCTCCTAGCTTAGTCAAACCAACTATTCTCATAACTTATTGCATACTTTTGATTACATTTTTTTTACGAGATGAGTTAGAGTTGGATATTTTGCTTTGTTGTCTAATGTGCATATAATGCAGGATTAAAGGAGAAAAGGAATTTTGGCAAAGACCAAGGTCAAAAATCAAATGGGACAAGGGAGAGGGATTATAGGAGGCAAATCCTCCTCATTTACTACCCCTCCATTTGAATATTCCTCCATCAGCTCGGAGTGGAAACAACCAAATCACGAGGACTAGAAGGCAGCTGAGCAAGTGAAAGACAAATCACCAGTTTATCTCAAGTTTGGGCGCCGAAACTCCCTAATTTTAAGGAAGTCATTGGAGACTTCAGCTGTATAAGTAGAGAGGCCTAGGACCTAAGTAGGATTTAGATTTTTGATTGTAAAACTCTACTCTATTTTTCGAGTTGCAAGATTTGTCATAGTTCTTTTGATGTAATTTGTTGTTTTGGTAATAAGGATTTTTTTTTTGAGCCAACACTGAGTTAACTCAGAGGGCTAAAGCTCTTGGGTTAGGGCCTAACCCTAGAAGCCAAAGTTCATATTTATTGTACATGTATTCTTAGTGTAGATTCATAGCTTAGTTGTTAGTTTGCTTAGTAGATGCATTTCCATTACAAGTAGTGTAGATCAGATTGGTTGTGTGATAGCTTGCTCCCATTTGTGCCTTCTTTCAAGTAGCAGGTTAGCAAGGAGAAAAAGGATCACCACAAGGTTTTCAACAGGTGTCTTGGCCTCACTTCCTCCCTCTAGGACCATGACTTGAGGAAGGGACCCTTCAGCAGCTCCAAAAACACAGATTTCTAGTTCTTTTATGGGCTTTGGAGTTTGTTGTCTTTAATTCAATAGTTGGTTAATGTTGCAAGGTAGATTTCATTGTCATCCTTTTCCATCTCCATTTTTGCAAGAATATCTCACTCATTCTTTCATTCCCTTCAATAACTCTCTTCATGCATAATATAGGTAGTTGATTCATGCTTTTCTAGTTTATGAAAAATGTATCTTGTTGCATAGTTCTTTTTGGAAGACACACATGTTTTATGTAGAGAAGGTACCTCAGGAGGAGAGAAAGAATTCATAACCAAAACCCACCTTCCACTTCATTCACCATAACCATCCCTTGTTTCACCATCACCCTCACTAGTTTTTCATCATTTTTCATTGAAATTTCCCTAAACACATTGAGCGAATCTAGCCATCTCTTATCTTGGATATTGACTCCTGAGTGCTCCTAAACCTTCTAATACTCCATTACACCCATCACACACCTTTCCTAAGCTTCCCAACACCTCCAACATGTCACAATTAGCTCTCGGCAATATCTTGTAGGTTTATTGTAATTCCTATAGGATCATCCTGTAGGTTTCTAGTACATCCTGTAGGTTTTCCTGAAACGGCCTGTCTTGAGGCCAAATTGATGGGAAACCTCTAGGAAGTCACAAAAACCCTCCTAGGACCCCTCCACACCATCCAACCACTCCATAAACCTTCTATCCATCCTCAACACCTTCCATCCACCTGTCACATCCACAGAACAATTAGTTTGCATACTTGATTTTGCCTGAGAAACCAAAAAAATGAAAACAAATTTAGTTTAGTTTCTTTGTTTGCACATTAGTATGGTTTTATTATTTTTACTTCTGCAACTTAGATAATATCATTTGTTTATTTTTGATTTAGAAATTCCGCTTAGCATAGCTTCTTAAATGGTTAACTAGGGTATGGTGTGGTTTAGCATTACGTTTTGGCCTTTTCCATTACTGCAGTAGAGTAACTCTCTTAGAGTAGATTTTCCCTTCTTCCATCAAATAAGAAAGCTTCTTCTAACTCTATAGAAGTCTGGCTTGGAACCCCAGTGGTCTCTCACTAGCTGAACAATGACAACAAGCAGAACCATCACTTTTACTTGTGCATACAACATTGTCACCTCCAAGTGTGTACGAACCCCGGGTTGATAAGTAAATCTTGTAGCATAGGAGTTGCAGCATCCTTGCTGCAATACTGGCGCTCATCACTTTTCGGCATCGTTGCTGGGGAGGTGTCTGAGTAGAATGTGATTACTGCTTTCTTTTCTTCTATTTCTTGTCTTCAATATTTTGCCATTAGTTTATTTCCACAAAAGTAATCTAGTTGTTTCCTTTCTTTCAATTTGCATTATATGCTTTCCTTTCCATTATGCAAGTAGGATTTCAAATCAGCAAGTATCTTTTTCATTCTGTCAGTAATTTTCATTCAATTAGAAATTTCAATTCTATAAGTACTTTCCAAGTTTTAAAAGAATACGAAACCAACCCAAAAATATTTCCTTTCATGCCTCGTACGAATAAGGACAACTTAGGAATTGTTTTGCCAAATACCCTCACTGTATCCAACAACCAACCTTCTATCTTCTTCGGTGGCTGTGAACTGGAGGAACCCTTAGGTGAGCAACCTGACATATTTGAAGAGCCTACAGGGGAAGAAGAAGAAGAGGAACCAATTCCTACTAAGCCAATGGCTGAAAACCGAAATAACAAGGTGAATAGAGAGAGAGTTGAGGGTGCCTTCCCCATCAGGGAAACCAATTGTGACACTAAGATGAAAAATATAAGCCCCTCTGCCCTACCTCATTTCCATGGCCTGACCACAAAGGACCCCTACACTTTCCTATTTGAGTTTGTTGTTATATGCCAATCCTATGACTATACAGATGATGGGCAAAAGTTAAAACTATTTCCATCTACCCTCAAGGATGCAACATTGTGCTGGTTCATGGGTTTACCTGGAGATAGCATCACAACTTAGGCTCAGATGCAGTAGGCCTTTAGCAACAAATATCAGGACTACTATCAGTCAAAGGATACTAAAGAAGAAATTTTCAGGATGAACATAGGCCATGATGAATCCTTAAAAGAATACGAAGAAAGATTCCAACTCAGTCACAAAAGGGTCAGGTGCACACTTGACCCTGAGTCACTAAAGCTGGTCCTACTTAGGGGAGTAAGAGAATATCTTCTGGATACCTTACATTTGTTAGCAGGAGGAGATATCTACCAATTACCCTATGAGGATATCAAGACTGTCTTCAGAAACCATTCTAGGGCAGCCAGGAAAAAGGGTAGGGGTAGTCAACCTATGGCTAGTACAACATCTTCCAACTCATCCATCAAGGGTGAAATTGGAAACATGCTCGAATATTTCAAAAGTGAGATGCTGCAAACCCTTGCCTTGCAATTGGACACCATGAACATTAAAAGGAAGCAGGAGGAAGCAGAGAGAGCCTTGGCCATTTTCTCTCCTAGATGCACCAGGAGGCATCCTAAGAATGAATGTCCATTGAACTCTATTGATATTTTCTCGTTCTGTGAGGAAAACCACTCCACAGAAAATGCCCATCTTTACCCGAACTCAAAGTTGTATATCAAGGAGCTAAAGGGGCCATTGAGTAGCTTTTCTACATTAAACAAAGGAGACCTCCTATGCCTAGACCATACCAGCAGGGCATGCAAGGGTCATCCCATGCATATTACAACCCCCAACCAAACCACAACTATACCTTCTTGGGGACCCACTACTCATCCTTCTTGGTCTACACCCCATCCTTGGTCCTATGCATCTTAGTATTATTCCCAGCTAGCCATCCAGTCATTTCAACCTTATGCTCCACCATAACCTCAGTGGAATACACCCCTCCAAGGTTAGAGGCCCCAATACAATAATGCTCTAGCTCTATTGCCTTCATCACTTGCCCAACCACGTCTCTTACACTCTTCTCCACCCAAGCAACCCCAGATGCCTACCCAGCCAAATCTGAACCCGAACAATAGGCAAGCTCAACAAGTATACAATGGAGAGACATCATATCCAGCTTATGTTGTGGAAATCCAAGAGATTAACCTGAGATCGAGAAGAGTTATCTCAGATAAAAACCCCCCCCCTCCACCTAGGGAGGTTGAGGAAGAAAGAGAGGAAAGCAACCTTAAAGTAAATCCACCCTTTCTTGAGAGATTAGCCCAACCACTCCAGCCTACCCTAGAAGACACTACACTTCTAGGAGAATTGAAAAATCTATGTGTAAAGATCCCCCTTCTCCAAGAAATAAAAGATGTTCCCATTTACAATAACTTGATTAAGGAGAAGTGCTGCAAGCATCCAGGGAGGCAAAAAAGGGATGCCCCTACCATTAATGTCATTAGGAGCTGTTCGACTTAATGCTGGGGTAAGTAATATGTCCAAAATATTTGGACCCTGGAAACCCTATAGTAGATGTGCACATCAATGAAACCATTCTCCCACAGACTTTGATTGATCTTGGGGCTACCATTAATGTGATGACCAAGGACACCATGCTCAAGCTCAACCTCCAAGGTTCATTGAGGAAGACCACAATAGTTCTGCAATTTGCAGATCATTCCATAGTAACCCCCGAGGGAATTGGGGAGGATGTGATGGTCTCCATTGACTCCTGGGATTACCCTGCAGATTTCCTATTTCTCCAGCCTAAGGCTAAGCTTACTGGTTATCCTCTCATCCTTGGGAGGCCATGGTTGGCCACTACCGATGCTTACATTAGCTGCAGAATGGGCATATGTTTAAGCAGTTAGTCCTATACCCTCTTACTCAACCTTCTCTAGAGCATGATTTACCTTTATGGTTGGAGGAGGAGGAAGAATATGAAGTTTATTCCGCCCAACTTTATGCTTTGGAAGCAACCATGGGAGGAGGACATCAATATGAGGGTGACTTGATTGAACACCTGCTCCAAAGTCCAACTCCTGGTTCATTACCTTTATAAGAAGCAGTAAAGGAAACCCAGAACAATCATCCAATTGTCTTATGCTTGGTCAATTCAAACCCACTTCATGTCAAAACCATAGAATTTGGCCCAGAGAGAACCTTGAAAATCAATCCATCTCTCTTTGCGCTCGAAGAGGAGAAGCTATGCAACATGTTAAAGGAAAATCTAGAAGCCTTCACCTGGAGTTACAAGGAAATGAAGGGAGTACACCCCTCAGTGTGTACTCACCACATATACGTCAAAGAAGGTTGCAAGCCAGTCTGGCAACCACAAAGGAGGATGAATCTAGCTCTTAAAGATATAGTCAAAGAAGAACTGCAAAAACTGCTAGATGTAGGATTCATTTACCCTATCTTCGACAGTGAGGGGGTCTCTCCTCTGGTGTTAGTTCCCAAGAAAAATGGTAAGTGGAGGATTTTTGTCGATTACAGGGAGTCAAACAAAGCCATAAAGAAGGATCATTTTCCTCTACCCTTCATTGACCAAGTGTTAGATGGCCTGGCAAGAAAAATGTTTTTCTCTTCCCTAGATGGATTCAGTGGGTACAACCAAATCCAAATCTGCCCAAAAGACCAAGATAAGACCACATTCACCTGTCCTTGGGGTACTTTTGCCTACAGGGTCCTTCCTTTTGGCCTATGCAATGCTCCTACCACTTTCTAGAGTCTAGTATTGATTATTTTAACTGAATTAGTCCATGATGCGGTGGATATTTATATGGATGATTTTACATCTTCTGGCTGTGATTTTCAAGAAGCCCTGTCTAACCTAGGCAAAGTACTACAAAAATGCATTGAAATGAACCTGTTTCTCAGTCCTGAAAAATGTGAATTCTTAATGACTGAGGGGACCGTGCTAGGTCATTCAATATCTCAGCAAGGACTGTAGGTGGACCCAAACAAAATAGCCATCATCTAAAGGGTCCCACCTCCTCAAAAGCAGAGAGACATTAGAAGTTTGCTAGGGTTCACTGTATACTACCGAAGGTTCATAAAGGACTTCAACAAGTTGGCCTCTCCTTTATTTGGTTTGTTGGCCAAAGACTCTGAGTTTATATGGTCAAAAAGCTGTCAAGAGGCCTTAGACATTATAAACAATAAGTTAACCACTGCACCAATTCTCTGAGGCCCAAACTGGGCTCTTCACTTTCATATTCGTGCTAATGCCTCACACAAAGCCATAGGAGTAGCCCTAGGTTAGATATACAAGAAACTGCCTTATGCTATCTATTTTATTAGTAAGAACTTATCAAAGGTTGAACTAACTTATACAGTGACCGAAAAGTAACTCCTAGATATTGTGCATTCATAAAACAAATTCAGGAATTACATTACAAGCTATCAAACATTTGTGCATACTAACCATGCCGTAATCAAATATTTAATGAACAAACTAGATGTGAATGCTAGAATTATAAGATGGTTACTTTTATTCCATCAGTTTGATCTAACCATTGTTGATAAGCCTGGTAAGGAAAATATTGTTGTAGACTTTTTATCTAGGGTAAATTTTCCTACAGGTGAAGAAGGAATTGTGGATGACCAGTTACCGGATGAAACTTGTTTGCTATTTTAGTTCTCTCTCCATGGT
Organism: Pinus taeda; assembly: GCA_000404065.3. NCBI lineage: Eukaryota > Viridiplantae > Streptophyta > Pinopsida > Pinales > Pinaceae > Pinus > Pinus taeda. The sequence continues at coordinate 12,908 of APFE030882702.1, forward strand.
TTTCTGATATAGCAAACTATTTGGTATTAGCACAGTTCCCACCAAACTTGTCCTCCAAAGAAAAGAGAAAGATAGTCAGGAAAAGCACCCCATTCACTTGGATTGGGGGCAGTCTTTTCAAACTTGTCCCAGATCAAATCTTGAGAAAGTGTGTCAGGGAAGAGGAAGTATTTGACGTCCTTCTGACCTGTCATGATGGGCCTTGTGTTGGTCACTTTGCAGCAAAGAGGACAACATTAAAAGTGTTACAAGCAGGCTATTATTGGCTCACTCTTCCTTAGGATGTGAGAAAATACACTAGTGAGTGTGATTGGTGCCAGAGGATGGGAAGGTCTACTCTAAGAGATGAAATGCCTCTGCAACCTCAAGTGAATTTCGAGCCATTTAACAAGTGGGGCATGCACTTCATTGGGCCTATTGACCCTCCTTCAAAGAAAAACAATACATTATTGTATGCACTGATTATTTGACTAAGTGGGTTGAAACCAAGGCAATAAGGAAACAACAAAAGAGAAGGTGGTTGAGTTCCTAAGGGAGAATCTATTCTACAAATTTGGGTAACCTAGAGAGCTGGTCACAAACCAGGGTAGCCAGTTTACATCCAACATGATTGAAGACTTGCTCAACCATCACAAGATCAAGAATAGGACCTCCACTCCCTATCATCCACAAGATAATGGGCAAGTGGAGGTGACCAACAAAGCATTGGAGGACATCTTAACCAAGGTGGTGAGCAGTAGTAGGAAGGATTGGGCAGAAAGGCTAGTTGAGGCCACCTAGGCCTATAATACCACATGGAAGACCACCACTGGATTCACACCCTATGAGCTGGTCTATGGGAAAAAGGCCCTGTTTTCCATTGAATTTGATTATAACACATTAAGGATAGTAGGCGAACTAGATTTGGATCTCTGTAGTGCACAGAAAGAGAGATTGTTCCAATTTAATGGTTTGGATGAATTCAGAATGCAAGACCTCCTACATACAGAGGTAGTTTAACTTCAGAGAAAGATCTGGCATGGTAAAAATATCAAGGAGAATCAATTTTAGGAAGGTGATTGGGCATTGTTATATGATTCTAAGTATAAGGAATTCAAGGACAAGTTAAGGACAAGATGGCTAAGACCTTATGTTGTGGAGAGATGCCATGATAATGGTTTAATGAAAATCAGAACCATAGATGAAGAAGCCATTCCTTTTCTTGTTAATGGACATCGATTGAAAATGTACAAGAGACCTTTATCAAAACAAGAGTTCGTTGATGATATCAATAAAACAGTGATGATAGTGGAGCAAGTTCTAGCTCCTCCCTCATCAAATCATTGAGGAAAAAGAAAAAGGAAAAAGTACTTAGGTGAAAAACTCGATGAGGCGCTTAAGTCCCATCCTTGGGTTGAAAACCTCTTGAGGGAGTGTAGGTTTTAACCCCATACAGAAATTACTTGCATACATATTCTAAAACACAGAAGATAAACAATGTGAGAGCATAACACATATACACAGAGATTTCCCCTAAATCCCAAAACCGAGACTACTAGCTTGATTTTTCATTATGTTCCTCTCAATGTTACAATACATATTTATACATGCCGAAGCATCCAATATCATGGACCGAAAACCATTACGTCTAAAACCATGTACTGAAAACCATTGCATCCAAAACCATGTGCGAAAACTGTGCAAAAAACCATAGGTAGGTCAACCCAACCTAATATAGGGTCCAAAAAAAATCTCCCTGGAGCGCTGCCCCAGACCCTATAGAGGGGGGCTACTTGCCCCCCTCAAACCCCCTGGACAAGGGGGGCTTTCACCCCCCTTGTGATCTCCCCACTGCATAATCGACACAATGAAGGGGGGTCTAACCCCTTGGTTAACTACGTGGGCTAGTCATGGAAAGAATATAACACAACCCAACATTCTCCCATTTGTTGTTTTGTTTCCACAGGGGGACATAAGAGAGCTTAGTCATTTATCCAACCCCCTGCAATGCCCATTATTTCTCTACACCAAGAGAACTTCTCAGAGCTCACAGATTTTGTCAATGCATCTGCAATATTCTTCAAAGTGTCCACCTTTACGAGCAACACCTTTTTGTCTTCTATCATATCACTCACAAAGTGATATTGAACATCAATGTGCTTTGTATTTTAATGGTAAGCAAGGTTCTTTGCCAAGAAAATTTCACTTTGGATGTCACAGTCTATCCTTACCTGTACTAATGCCATACTTGAACACAATCTTTGCAACCGAACTGCTTCCTTGCTTGCATGAGTGGCTGCCATGTATTCTGCCTCTGTAGTTGATAGTGCCACTATAGATTGTTTCTTACTCATCCAACTGAGTACACCTCCAAATAGGTTAAACACATACCCACTTGTAGATCTTCTCTGATCCAGATCTCTAGCACAGTCTGCATCAACAAAGCTACGAATATCCAAAGCTCTATCCAATCCTGGTCTTCCTTGGTAGCATAAACCATAATCACTAGTGCCACACAAATACCTGAAAACCCACTTCACTGTTGTCCAATGCTCCTTCCCTGGTTTTGACATAAACCTACTCAATACTGCCACTGCATGTGCAATGTCTAGTCTAGTATAGACAATCACATACATCAGGCTACCGACTACACTTGCATATGGAACATGGGACATATCCTCTTCCTCTTCTTGTGTCTTGGGCTACTTTCCCCCCTCAAACCCCCTGGACAAGGGGGGCTTTCACCCCCCTTGTGACCCCCCCACTACATAATCGACACAATGAAGGGGGGTCTAACTCCTTGGTTAACTACGTGGGCTAGTCATGGAAAGAATATAACACAACCCAACATTCTCCCACTTGTTGTTTTGTTTCCACAGGGGGCCATAAGAGAGCTTAGTCATTTATCCAACCCCCTGCAACGCCCATTATTTCTCTACACCAAGAGAACTTCTTAGAGCTCACATATTTTGTCAATGCATCTGCAATATTCTTCAAAGTGTCCACCTTTACCAGCAACGCCTTTTTGTCTTCTATCATATCCCTCACAAAGTGATATTGAACATCAATGTGCTTTGTATTTTAATGGTAAGCAAGGTTCTTTGCCAAGAAAATTTCACTTTGGCTGTCACAGTCTATCCTTACCTGTACTAATGCCATACTTGAACAAAATCTTTGCAACCAAACTGCTTCCTTGCTTGCATGAGTGGCTGCCATGTATTCTGCCTCTGTAGTTGATAGTGCCACTATAGATTGTTTCTTACTCATCCAACTGAGTACACCTCCAAATAGGTTAAACACATACCCACTTGTAGATCTTCTCTGATCCAGATCTCTAGCACAGTCTCCATCAACAAAGCTACGAATATCCAAAGCTATGTCCAATCCTGGTCTTCCTTGGTAGCATAAACCATAATCACTAGTGCCACACAAATACCTGAAAACCCACTTCACTGTTGTCCAATGCGCCTTCCCTGGTTTTGACATAAACCTACTCAATACTGCCACTGCATGTGCAATGTCTAGTCTAGTATAGACAATCACATACATCAGACTACCGACTACACTTGCATATGAAACATGGGACATATCCTCTTCCTCTTCTTGTGTCTTGGGACACTATTTAGCAGATAACTTTACACCTACAGGAATAGGAACCTTCACCAGTTTACTATCCTACATATTAAACCTCTACAGTATTGTCTCGACATACTTCCTCGGTTTAACAAGAGCTCCTCTTTCCGATCTCTTTCAATTACATGCCCAAAATATAGTTTGCAGACCAAGATAAATTTCAATGTCGAATTTGGAGACAATTGGGTCTTCAAATCCTGGATAACTTTCTTTGTCATTCCAACCACAACATATCATCCACATACAAGACCAGATAAATAACACGGTCACCAATTAAATTAAAATACATGCAATGATCTACTTTGCTTTGGAAAAGCAAGTCCCGTATAAAGTATCAATTTCTGATACCACATCATTGTGACTGTTTTAACCCAATACAAAGACTTCTTTAACTGCATACCAGTTCTTTCTAGCCTTCACCACAAATCCTTTAGGTTGCTTCATGTAGATCTCCTCTTCTAGATCCCTATGAAGAAATGATGTCTTCACATCCATTTGTTCTACCTCAAAATCAAAAGCAGCAGCAACAGATAAAAGTAATCTAATAGAAGCTACCTTGGTAATAGGAGAAAAATATCACCAAAATCAATTCTCGCACTTGGGAATAACCTTTTGCTACCAACCGAGATTTGTATTTCTCCACCTCTCCTTCTGCATTTGTCTTCTTCTTGAACACCCATTTTCTGCCAATGGGTTTCCTTCCAGCTGGAAAGTCCACTAGATCCCAAGCCTCATTTTTGTGCAAAGATGAAATTTCATCAACCATGGCCTCTTTCCAGAGTTTACCATCCTCTAAATCTACTGCTTCCTTCACAGTTTTGGGATCATCATTAGTAAAAAATAAATAAAAATTTGAATAGAAAGTAGATGGACTATACCTTTCTGGCTGTCTTCTTTCTCAAACTGATCTTCTCACACCTGGAGTTTGTGGCTCTCTGTCTTCTGATTCCTCCTCTACTTAGAGTCTGATTCTTCCTCCTTAAGCTCAAACTCTATCTTCTCAGGTTCCTTTGGTCTGAACACCACATCTCGGCTGTACACAACATTCCTTGTTACTGGGTTGCAAAGCTTATAACCCTTTAAACCATCCTTATACCCAATAAAGATGCACTTTTCAGATTTACTATCCAACTTGGTTCTTTTCTCCTTTGGAACATGTACATATGCATCGCATCCAAATACCCTTCGATGTGAAAGAGAGGGTTTCTTACTAGTCCATAACTCTTGTGGAGTCTTATCCTCCAACGTTGATGAAGGTGATTTGTTGACCAGGTAACATGCTGTCTCCACCGCCTCTGCCTAGAATTTTTGTCTTAACCCGACACCACTGAGCCTGATTCTTGCCCTTTCCATCAACGTCTTGTTCATACTTTCTAAAACTCCATTTTGCTCAGGTGTGTATGGAGTAGACTTCTGTCGTGCTATACCACACTTCTTACAGAATTCTTCAAATTCCTTGCTGCAAAACTCTCCATGATTAACTATCCTCAACACCTTTATCTTCTTCTCTGCCTGGTTTTCCACCAGAGCCTTAAATTCTTTAAACCTGTCAAAGACCTCAGATTTCTTCTTGAGGAAATATATCCATGTATTCCTTGAGAAGTCATCTATAAATGATACATAGTACACAGAATTACCTAGTGATGGAACCATCACAGGTCCAAACACATCACTGTGCGCAAGCTCTAATATTTGTTTCACCCTCTCATAACCAGAGGGGAAACTCACCTTATTCTACTTCCCATATACACAATTTTCATATAAATAAAAATCCAGAGAGATATTAGTTATACCTTCTACCATACTTTTACCATGAAGTATTTGAAGGCCCTTCTCTCCAATATGTCGAAGCCTTTGATGCCACAACATGGTCTTCTCTCCAGAGACCACTAGATTTTTTGCTCCACTTTCAGGAACCATAGAACTGTTGCACCCATAAACAAAAGTGCTACCTTGCAGCTTGTACAGAGTTCCAATCCAAACTCCATGCGTCAATACCAGTTCTCCTTGAACCATCTTGTAGGTATCCTTCTTGAACACTATTTGTACACTTGCATCATCTAGCTTGCTTATAGAAATATGATTTCTGGTCAATGCAAGAGTATGTAGAACACCCGGAAGTGTTCTAACCCTTCCACCTTGCAACTTCAACTTTACTTTTCCATGACCAACGATTTTAGCCTTCCTATCATCCCCTAAGAAGACATCACCACCATCGTATTTATCATACTCATAGAACCACTCTCTATGGGCAGTGAAGTGAAAGGATGCACCTAAGTCAATCAACCATGCCTCATTATCTGCATGTGTACTTGAAGAAGAAAAGTACACATCCCCACCTTCATCTAAGGTGGTTTTTTCCTCTGTAGAAGGAGCATCATCATATCCATTTCCTTTGTCAGGAGCTTTAGATTTATAGTCCCTTTTGTAGTGCCCTTCCTTTCCGCATTTCTAGTAAACAACCTTTACAGGTTTTCCTGGATATTTAGATCTCCCACTCGATGAATTATTTTTGTTTCTGTTCTAGGACCATCCATATATAGACAAGGAATTAGTATTATGGCTCTCCATATTTTTTTGTCTCATCTCCTCCATCAGCAAAGATGAGACTATTTCATCAAACTACAAGGCAGTTTCATTGCTACCTATTGCAATAACCAGACTATCCCACGAATCTGGTAGAGAACACAACAAACTGATGCACTTATCTTCATCTAAAATTTTAATATCAACAGATAATAACTGACTTACCATAGTATTAAATGCGTTCAGATGCTCTATCACCGAGTCTCCATCTTTCATCCTCAGGTTATACAACTTTTTCTCTAGGAACGGTTTATTCACTAGAGACTTAGATTGGTACAAAGTCCCTAACTTGTCCCACAAACCCTTCACTATAGCTTCCCCTGATACATTCATAAATACTGAATCTGAGACACACAATCGTATTGTGCTCTTTTCCTTCCAATCCAACTTCTTCCATTCTTCATCAAACACTCCCGTTGGTTTAGTACCTGGATCTACCGCGATCCACTGATCTTTATCCACCAACAAATCATCCATCTTGAGTTTCCATAACTCAAAACTCTGACCATTAAATTTCTCGATCTATATCTTTCTACTGCTCACCATCTTCTTTCACCACCAGAATCGATCCCACAGATCTCCCATTGAACAGGGTCTACCACAGGCCCGTGTGAAAACCTCAATAACAAATGTGTCCCCTTGAAGCCAAAACAACTCTGATACCAAATGTAGGTTTTAACCCCGTATAGAAATTACCTGCATATGAATTCTAAAACACAGAAAATAAAAAAATGTGAGAGCATAACACATAAAACACATATACATAGAGATTTTCCCATGGATCCCAAAACCGGGACTACTAGCTTGATTTTTCATTATGTTCCTTTCAATGTTACAATACATATTTATATATGCCGAAGTATCCAATACCATGGACTGAAAACCATCGCATCCAAAACCATGGACTGAAAACCATCGCATCCAAAACCATGTGCGAAAACCATGCACAAAACCATAGGTAGGTATGTTGAACCTAATATAGGGTCTCTCGGACCCCGTAGAGGGGGGCTACCCACCCCCCTCAAACCCCCTAGACATGGGGGGCTTCCGCCCCCCCTGTGACCCCCCTTCTACGCAATCAACGCAATGAAGGGGGGGCTCCACCCCCCCTCTAACCCTTCGGTTAACTACGTGGGCTAGTTGTGGAAAGAATATAGCACAATCCAACAGGCACCCTAGTGATGACAAAAGAAAAAAAGAAAAAAAAAGAAAAGAAAAAGAGAATAAGAATATCCCTGGGTGAAAACCTTCCTTGAGGCGCCTAGGGAAAATAGCTAGGGTGAAAACCTCTCTGAGACAACCTAGTTTTTTTTTTTAAATAAATAAATATTTTATTTTCTTCATGAAAATTCCATTTGCAAGTGGGCGAGAAGGACAATTAAGGAGAAAAAGAGGATCCCAAGGAGACCCCTGCCACTAACATATTCATTTTTTCACTCCTTACGATGCATCCCTACACCATTTTTGTCATTTTTCCACTCCATTGCTTTGATTTATACAAAGACTCTGTTTTCTATAGGATCCCCTCTATTCCTACAGGATCCCCTAAAAACCTACCTATTATAGTGACCCAAAAATCATATAGGAATCAATCCGAAGGCAAATGATGGAGTTTTTAGGTCCCTAAAATCCACCCTCTCCATGATCTAGCACATCACCTCGTCCACCATCATCATCCCTGCACTCATCATTAAAAAAAAGATTAGTTTCAATAGTTTTTTTCAATCTTTAAAGAAAAAAGGAAACAGAGAGGAGTAAAGAGCATCACCTAAGTATCCTTTGCTCTTGACACTCCCACTCCTTCTTTCCATCCATGTCACCATCCTCACATCCTCAACAAGCAAAATGATTAAAGCATTTTGAGGGAGAAGCAATACAGGACATCCTGTAGGAAATCCTGTAGCACCCTATCCCACAGAATGCCAATCACACCAGCGACAAGTCTTCACCAGGATGATCCAGGAGCTCCAAAGCAGCAACATTAGATCTTCAACCATAGATACCTGCAAAAACAGAGAAACCATTAGTAGAAAACAAGAGGAGGAAGAAGAATGTCATGCAACAAATATACATAGCAACACCTCTGGTCTTTGACAAATGCAACATAGCATTGAAACCATGGGTAAGTATCCCACTCACTCTCTCATATGCATCATGTAGTAAAAAATTGTAAGGGCTACGAGATATTTGGTTTATAAGTGAAAAGGTGGCCAATTAACTTGGCCACCTTCATTCAGTTAGCACATGCACAACCGAGTGTCCTCTCACACATGCCTGTAATAAAATCAAAGACAGGGAAGGAGTAGGACAAAAAGAGGTTAAACTATGAATCTACGAGGTGAGAGCTAATTACGAGGAGTGGGAAATGATGAGGTGGTAGTGGGGACCAACGGTCCAAAAATGGCAACGAAACTTTTCTTCCAGGACACCACCTCACCCCGAATCACCATAAGATGAAATAAAACATCGTTCCCATGCATTCATGCATTTCACCTCCTCGAAACTCCCTCACTCAAGTCACTCTCTTAACTCGGGCTACCCACAGGAAGAAAAGATCCATCATTCACTACACATGAATTCCTATAGGAGCATGCACAGGAATTCCTACAGGGTACAGTCTACAGGATACACAGAGGATGTCTACAGGATTTCCAGAGAAGAGTTCAAAGGGATATCACGGGAGTTGGCCACTGCAACTAGGTTACCAGTCTAAAGAGGTAGGCTCTAAAATTACATTCCCATTTGCAAGTAAATGAACTAAAGATAGTCTAAATTTGAGTGAATTTAGAAATTGTGTAAAGGGAATTAAATACACAGTCATCTCTGTTTTTCTCCTACATTTGAAAAGTTGTTTCAACCCTCTCATTTTATCCTCAAGCTTCACTAGCAATATGACAGGAGGGTCTAATAGGAGAGAGCCCACAAACACTATGATAATCCAACAACACCCACAAGTGCTTTAAATATTCACAAGACATAATTGGACGGGGCTTTTCGAAAAATTCAGAGGGTATGATGATGAGGTGGCTCAAGAATTTTCTCTCTCCCTCACTCCACACACCAGAATACATGCCATTGTTGTAATAAGGGGCCTCACTATAGATATCATCCCTGAGCTCATCAGCAGGGTCACCACACTTCCCCTAGGAGTCCCATGGAGAAAAGAAGACAAAGGAGATAGCTAGGTTGCCAAAAGAAAACTATTTTTAGAAGGTGAGGAACCCACTAAGGACAAAAATGGAGTCAGGAGGGAAAGTAATCCATCCATGGAGTGAGGTAGGCTGCCAACTAATCAAATACATCTCATGTGAGGGTAGATATAGTGTTGTCTATGGCTATCATTTCAGGATCCTTGAAGAATTAAGATGTGGAGTAGAAACACCCCCTCACCAAAGTCTCAACATACCATATTTCTTGCTTCAATCACTCATAGACTCAAGCATCGAAGTGAAGGAGGGGAATTCCCAGAAATTATATCACCATGGGTTGATTAGGATCGTCATTGAAGATGCCCTCCAAAACCTCAGAACCCTTATAACATGGTTAGTTTTCAGAGACATGCCAGTATAGGATGACATCAAAACTCTCACTTATGATGTTAGTCCTATTGTCAGTGAAGAGGAAGTAAAATAGGAAGAGGAAGATACAGAAGGAGATGAGGATGAGATGGATGAAGAAGGAACTGAAAGAGAGGAACAAGATGAAGATGAAGAAGAAGAGGGAGAAGTGAAGGAGGATGATGAAGAAATAGAGGACGAAGTTAAGGAGGAAACTGATAGAGAAGATGAAGATTTACAAGAAGAAGAAGACAGGAAAGATAGAGAGGGAGAAGGCAATAAAACAGAGGGGAAAAAACATAAGGAGGAGTCACCTATGGTGTCTCCAGAGGCCACTGAGAGAGAGGCAATAGTTGCCCTCACTGCTCTCAGCACCCCAATCAAGCAAAAAGGAAAAAGGCAGACACAGACCCCACTATATTTCAGGACAAGAAATAGCACAAGAATAGGACAGGGGAAGCCACAAACATCAACCAAAATTCCTATTGAGATTGAATATTCCCTTACGAAAGAAGATAAAATGCCTTCCCCTAAGTCCCCTATCACCTATGTAAGGAGGCCTACTACTAGATCAACTTCCTTAAAGGGTAAGGCAATCCTATAGGATCCACAACAAAATATACAAGAAGCAAAAAAAGTCCTATAGGATACTCTACTGAATCTATAGGAGGCATAGAAATTGGAAAGAAAGGTAGGGGAGCAGCAAGAAGCTAAAGAGGAGGACCTAGAGATAAAAGAACCCAACCCCCAACCTAACCTGGACTCCTATTACTGGTTATTGAAGGAGGCAGGGTCATACCTAAATTTTTTTCCATCCCACTATTCTTTGAGCTTGAGAAGGAGAGGGCCAGAACTCACTGATGGATGTAGATCACCAAATCAAAAGGGGTAGAAGAGGTTGTGAACATGGAGGAGAAACTCAAAGAAATGGGTAGAGAACTAAGTGGCTTAAGGGACAGAGAAGCTATAATGAGAAATCAACTAGAGACAGAAAATGCATGGCTGAGGGGACAACTACAAGAAAGAGAGAACCAACTAGCATGTATCGCAAGCCTCTCCTTGGAGGCAATCCAGTGTAGGATGCTAGCTAAATCCTATGCACTCTACCTCAAAGAACAATGGCTATAGTTTCAGATTAAGAAACTAGCACAGAGGGGAACCATGACATTTCAGGACTACAGGCAATTTATTGATCTTTGTGATCAAAGTACACTAGAGGATAGGGCCAAAATGGCTGAGTTTTATTTACATAACATGGCCCTCATAGACATGAATATATGGGACCCTAATGCCAAGCTAAGAGATCTACAATTAATGGCTTTGGAATCATGGATGAACCATGAGGAGTCAAGGGCTATAGAGATGAAAAGGATATTGGCAAGGTAGCAAGCTGAACCTATTTTGATCAGAGCTGAACAATCAAATCCCATGGCCCTCATCAGTACCCATAATTTGATTGCAAATGACCCTCAGCTGGCACCTAGATATCTTGCTACCCAAGAGCAAGCAATTTCATATTTTTAGGACATGTTTAGGTTGCTAGGAGATGATATTATACATGCTTTCCTAAGAATATGGAACACACTACCATACAACCTAAAGATAAGAAAATATCAATTCCCTCAAAGGTTAAGAGAGGCACTCAACAAGACACCTATGTATAAGCAATCTTTGCAAAGGTTGAAGCTAAATTGGATAGGCTTAAAACTTAGTCCACCACTACTCTTAGGGATGCTAGAAGAACAAGAAAAGAGGCAGTGGGAAGAGATAGAAAATAAAGCATTCTTCTATGAACAAGAATAGGAGACCACAATAGAGGCATGGGATGTCAGAGAGGCTGCCAGAGCCATGAAGGATATGGATATTGACTAAGTTGCCCAGAGGATGAGAAACACTTTCAGTAGGGGGGTGATGATGAGCCTCATCATTAGGTAATTATATGGGTCTTAATTCACCTCCTAGCTTAGTCAAACCAACTATTCTCATAACTTATTGAATATTTTTGATTATATTTTTTTTATGAGATGAGTTAGAGTTGGATATTTTGCTTTGTGGTCTAATGTACATTTAATGTAGGATTAAAGGAGAAAATCAAGGCATTTTGGCAAAGACCAAGGTCAAAACTCGAATGGGACAAGGGAGAGGGATTATAGGAGGTAAATCCTCCTCATTTACTACCCCTCCATTCGAATATTCCTCCATCAGCTTGGAGTGCAAACAGTCAAATCATGATGACTAGAAGTCAACCGAGCAAGTGAAAGACAAAGCACCAGTTTATCTCAAGTTTGGGAGCCGAGCCTCCCTAATTTGAGGAAGTTGTTGGAGACTTCAGATGTATAAGTAGAGAGGCCTAGGACCTCAGTAGGATTCAGATTTTTGATTGTAAAACTCTACTCTATTTTTCGAGCTGCAAGACTTGTGACAATTCTTTTGATGTAATCTGTTGTTTTGGTAATAAGAATGAGTTTTGTTTTGAATCAGAACTGAGTTAACTCAGAGGGCTGAAGCTCTTGGGTTAGGGCCCAACCCTAGTAGCCAAGGCTACTCTTTATTGTACATGTATGCTTAGTGTAGATTCATAGCTTTGTTGTTAGTTTGCTTAGTAGATACATTTCCATTACAAGTAGTGTAGATCAGATTGGTTGTGTGATAGTTTGCTTCCTTTTGTGCCTTCTTTTAAGTAGCAGGTTATCAAGGAGAAAAAGGATCACCACAAGGTTGTTGGCAGGTGTCTCGGCCTCACTTCCTCGCTCTGGGATGATGACTTGAGGAAGGGACCCTTTAGCAGCCTCCAAAGCACATATTTCTAGTTCTTTTATGAGCTTTGGAGTTTGTTGTCTTTAATTTAATAGTTGGTTAATGTTGCAAGGAAGATTTCATTGTAATCCTTTTCCATATCCCTTTCTGCAATAATATCTCACTCATGCTTTCATTCCCTTCAACAACTCTCTTCATGCATAATATAGGCAGTTGATTCATGCTTTTCTAGTTTATGAAAAATGTATCTTGTTGCATAGTTCTTTTTAGAAGACACACATATTTTATGCAAAGCAGGTACCTCAAGAGGAGACCAAGACTTCATAACCAATAGCTACCTTCCACTTCATCCACCTTATCCATCCCTTGTTTCACCATCACCCTCACTAGTTTTTCATCATTTTTCATTGAAATTTCCCTAAACACATTGAGCGAATATAGCCATCTCTTGTCTTCGATATTGACTCCTGAGTTCTACTAGACCTTATAACATTCCATTCCACCCATCACACACCTTTCCTAAGCTTCCCAACACCTCCAACACCTCATAATAAGCTCTCGGCTGTATCCTGTAGGTTTCTAGTACATCCTGTTGGTTTTCCTGAAACAGCCTGTTTTGAGGCCGAATGATGGGAAACCTCTAGGAATTCACAAAAACCTCCTAGGACCCCTCCACACCATCCAACCACTCCATAAACCTTCTAGCCATCCTCAACACCTTCCATCCACCTATCACATCCACAAAACAATTAGTTTGCATACTTGATTTTGCTTGAGAAACCAAAAAAATGAAAACAAATTTAGTTTAGTTTCTTTGCTTGCACATTTGTATGGTTTGATGCTTTTTACTTCTGCAGCTTAGATAGTAGCATTTGTTTATTGTTGATTTAGCAGTTCCACTTAGCATAGCTTCTTAAGTGGTTAACTAGGGTATGGTGTGGTTTAGCATTACATGTTGGCCTTTTCAGTTACTGCAGTAGAGTAACTCCCTTAGAGTAGATTTGCCCTTCTTCCATCAAAGAATCAAGCTTCTTCTGACTCTATAGAAGTCTGGCTTCGAACCCTAGTGGTCGCTCACTAGTTGAATAGTGAAAACAGGCAGACCATCACTTTTACTTGTGCGTACAACACTATCACCTCCAAGTTTGTATGAACCCCGGGTTGATAAGTAAAGCTAGTAGTCTAGGAGGTGCAACATCCTTGCTAGAATACTGGCGCTCATCAATAAGTATGGGACCCCTACCCTTAATTATGTTGTTTACACCTATAGGTTACATGTCAATGATATGTTTGAAGAAATGTCTGTCATAGCTAGTGGGGGTCTGGTTAAGGTCTTATTGACCTTATTTATTTTGCATCATTTTTTCCTTGTAATTATATTGATTTCAAGCTTTCATTCCATTCTAGGCAGTGGCCTGGGCTCTGGGCCTAAAAAGGTGTCTTACATCCTCGGGTTCCTGGCATAGAACTGGCAAGTTTAGTCCATAGCCACTAGCATGCAGGCCGATGAGAGAAACTTTAGGTCTCTGGTTTCTGCCTTGCCCATAGCATGAGAACGACTATGGCCTCAGAGGTTTAGAACAACAGTGGGACCCAGGGATAGGTTCTTTGAGTGGCTGAATTATCTCCTGAGGGCTCCGTTGATGATGTTGGATGACTGTGTGTGATGTTCCATAAATGCCACTTTCTTAAGGTTACCTAGGAGGTCGAATATGATCATAGTAGCCTCTCGTCTCATGTTTACCCTGGTTGGAATGGTTTCTTAGTTGGATGTGGGAGGTGGCTGTTACATTTTTTACCAAGTTATACCTCCACTCGGGCTATCACCAAATACAGATGAAGGAAGTTGACATTCCCAAGAGGGTCTTCTGGGATCATGAAGGCCATTATGAATTCCTGATCATGCTAGTTGGTCTCTGTAATACCCCATCCACTTTTTAGAGCCTCATGAACAACCTTATAAAACCATATCTCAGAAAATTTGTCCTGGGATTTTTTTATGACAACCTTATCTACAACATAACATGGGACAATCACCTTCAACATCTTCACCATGTATTACAACTACTCCAAGATCATAAAATATTTGTCAAATTATCTAAGTGTTCCTTTGACATGGAAGAGGTAGAGTATTTGGTGATTCGGATTTAAACAGGAATGCAACAAATTACAGAGATAACCATAAACACAGAGATGTAGCGGAAACAATACTTCATTTCATTAATGTAAAATACTGAAATTTGCTTACAAACAGAGTTGGAAATAAACCAGCTAGGGCGATGGTAGCTTATCTCTGAGAAGAGATGTGGTGGCTACATGCCTATGAACTGTGTTACAATGAGGCTCAAAGGCTTATTTATTTTTGAGAAACAATGGAAAACCCTTAACATCCCAAAACCTAACCCTAGAAGATGAAATGCCAAATTGTGGGCCCCGTTTGGGTAAATTGGTACATCAATTTCCCGGGGTTGTAACTTTGGCATAAGATCTCCGTTTGATGCGTACAATAGCTCATTAGAAAGATCTATCAGAGAACTACCACTTTGGGAAGGGAAACTTCGGTCTAATGCCCCATGTTGCCCCCAGATTTCCCAAAAAAACGTCATTTAGGGCCTTAAAACGGCTCCGGAAGTTCAGGACCCAAAAAACTACTAAAAATAGTAAACTGTGCTACAATTTAGGAAACTGCAAAAACTGAAAGAGACAATTGTGGGGGTCCAAATGGGATTGGTGGGTGGCCACCAACATCCACCTGGATCATTCCTCCCCCCTTAGGAAGCAATGGTCCCCATTGCGTTGAGTTCCTCCCTAAGATCAGGAAGCTTCTACTGAGTTGGGTTTCTGGTGCGATGTTCTGCAATCTCTGATGTGTCTAGAAATGGTGGGAAGCATGGTCGACGATGGTCCACATTGAACACTCAGTACAAGCGAAGGAATGGAGGAATGTTGTGCTTCAAAGAATTGTTTCCCACAACCTTGGTAATGGTGTAAGGACCATGTTGGTGTGCTTGGAGCTTTTGATGGGCTCTTGTAAGGTGTTCTTTCTGCAGATGTAACCAGAATTTATTTCCCAACTGAAGCTTGTGTGGTACCCCTGTAGGTGATGAGAAGTTGTTCCTGTGTTCTTTCATGACCGTATCCCTCTGTTGCTGCTGCTGCATGGAGGAACCCTTCGCGGGGGTCATAAATGTGGTGACGATCTTCCCCTTACTTTGAGAGCGAACCAGACAGATGAATTTCCTAGTCTGGGAGATGAGATTGCTGCCTTTCTTAGCAGTGATCAACCACCTACCTCCGATATCTAGTATAATGAATCATCCAAAGAAATAATGACAACCCGAGGCTTTGACTTATACACAACATGTTGCCTCCACAAGTATGGTTGGCCTAATAGTACATCACAAACATCCAAAGGTGTAACATCACACAATACCTCGTTTTTGAAGGGCTTGATGCTGTAGGGAAGGCATCACTGTTGGCGGACTTTGAGATCTCATCCTTCATGAAGCCAAACAATACGACAATTGCGGGTGTGGTGTAGTCGGTAGGCCTAACTGCTTCACGACCTCTGCTGAAACGAGGTTCTTTTGGCTGCAACTGTCGACAATAAATTGCAGCGGTGAACGCTTCACCCACAATTGTGAGTGGAAAAGACGCTCCCCTTCCTCTGGATTTTCGGGCTCATTTTTCCAGATCTTGCTAGTGGCAACAGTGGCATTGTGGTCCGCATCAATGATCTGCTTCCCTTTGGCATTCCCCTTGTCAGGTTCTAGCTCAGGGTCGGAACATGCATCTGATGCTGAAGCCTTCAACTCGACCACCAGTGACTGCTTGGTCTGACACTCACTTGTGTTATGAGTGCGACTCTTATGGAAATCACACCAATTTCCTGTGTCCTTTTTCGACTTCGTGGTGTTGTTCTTTTCTTGCGGCTTGAACGAGTTGTCTTGGGTCACCCTTCCTTGGCTTTGTCCTTTGGTCTTTGGATTCACAGATCCAAAGTCTTGCTTCTTCTGTTTGAACTTTTGCTCCATTTTGACAGTGTATCGGTACGCCATGCCGAGCAAGGAGATGTTCAGGAACTCCATCTCTTCCTGGATGTATCTGTGTAGGCAGCCATGGTATTTGAGTACTAGATGCAGCTCAGAATCTTTGATACCCAACTGTGTGCGAAGGGTACGAAAAATTTTTGTGAACTCT
The DNA here is from genome assembly GCA_000404065.3 of Pinus taeda. Classification (NCBI taxonomy): domain Eukaryota; kingdom Viridiplantae; phylum Streptophyta; class Pinopsida; order Pinales; family Pinaceae; genus Pinus; species Pinus taeda. The sequence continues at coordinate 29,620 of APFE030882702.1, forward strand.
GGCACATCTTGGTCCCGACCCTGCCGCAGTGTGGTCCATTTGATGTATTTGTCCTCATAGCTTTTGACAGGGTAGTACTACTCCTTGATGGGATCATGAAATGAATCCCAAGTGGGTGCAGCTGAAAATAGTGAGCCTGTGCTTTCAACCTTCTGCTCGTAGTAGGTTTCCCACCAGTCCTTGACGTGGGGGTCTACTTTGAGAAGAGTGAAAACAATCTTTTCCCGACTCAAAAATTCATGAATAGAAAAATACCCATCTAGCAGATATACCCATTTATCTACAACACTTGCGTCTATTTGACCCTCAAAGATGGGGATTTCAAAATTAACTTGTACCTTAAACGGTTTGGCATTTCTAGAGTAGCTGTTGGAAGCCGATGTGTCACCTCTGGGTAGCTGTTGAAGGATCTGCGCAAAGCTATCCATCATCGCATTCCTTTGCTGCTCGAGGGCTTCGTTGAGCAAGATTTTGATAGGATCTCCTGCCCCCTCCTCTTCCTTTTCATCTGCCATGGGAGGGTGTCGGGATTTACAAGGCTAGTCTTCCAAAGGTTCAACCAGTTCAAGCCCTAACTCCTTATATCTCGACCTCGTTGGGGACATGCAAAGGAAAAAAGAGAAAAAGCAGACCACTTTGAGACCACTAATCCAGATTTAAACAGGAATGCAACAAGTTACAGAGATAACCATAAACACAGAGATGCAACAGAAATAATACTTCATTTCATTAATGTAAAATACTGCAATATGCTTACAAACAATGTTAGAAATAACCTAGCTAGGGCGATGGTAGCTTATCTCTAAGAAGAGATTTGGCAGCTACATGCCTCTGAACTGTGTTACAATGAGGCGCGAAGGCCTATTTATTGTTGAGAAACAATGGAAAACCCTTAACATCCCAAAACCTAACCCTAGAAGATGAAACATTAAATTGTGGGCCCTGTCTGGGTAAATTGGTACATCAATTTCCCGTGGTTGTAACTTTGGCATACGATCTCCGTTTGATGCCTACAATAGCTCATTAGAAAGATTTATCGAAGCACTACCACTTGGGAAGGGCAACATCAGTCCATGGACCCATGTTGCCCCCAGATTTCCCAAAAAACGTCGTTTAGGGCCTCAAAACGGCTCCAGAAGTTCAGGACTTGATAAACTGCTAAAAATAGTAAGTCGTGCTATAATTTAGGAAACTGGAAAAACTGAAAGAGACAGTTGTGGGGGTCCAAATGAGATAGGTGGGTGGCCACCAACATCCACCTGGATCATTCCTGCCCCCTTAGGAAGCAATGGTCCCCATTTCCTTGAGTTCCTCCCTAAGATGAGGAAGCTTCTGCTGAATTGGGTTTTTGGTGAGCTGTTCTGCAATCTCTGTTGTGTCGAGAAATATTGGGAAGCATGGTCTATGACGGTGCACATTGAACACTCGATGCAAGCGAAGGAATGGAGGAATGTTGTGCTTCAAAGCATCATTTCCCACAGCCTTAGTAATGGTGTAAGGACCATGTTGGTGTGGTCGGAGCTTTTGATGGGCTCTTGTAAGGCGTTCTTTCTGCAGATGTAACCAGACTTTATTGCCCACCTGAAGCTTGTGTGGTACCCATATAGGTGAGGAGAAGTTGTTCCTGTTTTCTTTCATGACCGTATCCCTCTGTTGCTGCTGCTGCGTGGAGGAACCCTTCGCAGGGGTCATAGATGTGGTGATGATCTTCCCATTACTTTGGGAGTGAACCAAACAGATGAATTTTCTAGTCTGGGAGATGAGCTTGCTGCCTTTCTTAGCAATGATCAAAGAGGTGGTAGTAGGTGGGGCTACATCCGGTATCCTGTATAATGAATCACCCAAAGAAATAATGACAGCGCGAGTCCTTGACTTATACACAGCATGTCCCGTCCACAAGTATGGTTGGCCTAATAGTACATCACAAACATCCAAAGGTGTAACATCACACAATATCTCGTCTGTGTAGGGCTTGATGCTATAGGGAAGGCGACACTGCTGGTGAACTTTGAGATCTCGTCCTTCATGAAGCCACCCAATACTATATGACTGCGGATGTGGTGTAGTTGGTAGCCTCAACTGCTTCATGACCCCTGCTGAAACAAGGTTCTTTTGGTTGCCTCTGTCGACAAGGAATTACAGCGGGGAACCCTTCACCGGCATCTGTGAGTGGAAAAGACGCTTCACTTCCTCTAGATCTTCGGGCTCATTTTTGTGGATCTTGGCTGCGGCAACAGTGGCACTAGGATCCACATCAATGATCTGCTACCCTTTGCCATTCCGCTTGTAGGGTTGTGGCTCAGGGTCGAAACATGCATCTGATGCCGAAGCCTTCAACTCGGCCACCAATGACTGCTTGGTCTAACACTCACTTGCGTTATGAGTGAAACTCTTGTGGAACTCACACCACTTTCCTGTGTCCTTTTTCGACTTCGTGGTGTTGTTATTTTCTTGTGGCTTCGACGAGTTGTCTTGGGTCACCCCACCTTGGCTTTGTCCTTTGGTCTTCAGATTCACAGATCCAATATCTCGCTTCTTCTGTTTGAACATTTGCTCGATTTTGACAGAGAATCAGTACGCCATGCCAAGTGAGGAGATGTTCAAGAACTCCATCTCTTCCTGGATGTATTCGTGTAGGCAGCCGCGGTATTTGAGTACCAGATGCAGCTCAGAATATTTGATAGCAAACTGTGTGCGAAGGGTATGAAAAATGTTTGTGAACTTTGGCACATCTTGGTCTCGTCCTTGCCACAGTGTGGTCCATTTGATGTATTTGTCCTCATAGCTTTTGACAGGGTAGTACTACTCCTTGATGGCATCCTGAAATGAATCACAAGTGGGTGTAGCTGAAAATAATGAGCCTGTGCTTTCATCCTTCTGCTCGCAGTAGGTTTCCCACTAGTCCTTGACGTGGGGGGCTACTTTGAGAAGAGCGAAAACAATATTTTCCCGACTCGAAAATTCATGAACAGAAAAATACCCATCTAGCAGATATAACCATTTATCTACATCATTTGCATCTATTTGACCCTCAAAGATGGGATTTCAAAATTAACTTGTACCTTAAATGTTGTGGCGTTTCCAGTGTAGCTGTTGGAAGCTGATGCGTCGCCTCTCGGTAGCCATTGAAGGATCTGCGCAAAGCTATCCATCATCGCGTTCCTTTGCCGCTCGAGGGCTTCTTCGAGTCAGATTTTGATAGGATATTTTGTCGCGTCGTCTTTCTTTTCATCTACCATGGGAGGCCGTCGGGATTTACGAGGCTAGTCTTCCAAAGGTTCAACCAGTTCAAGCCCTAACTCCTTATATCCCGACCTCGTTGGGGACATGCAAAGAGAAACAGAGAAAAAGCATACCACTCTGATACCACTGATCTAGATTTAAATAGGAACGCAAAAAATTACAGAGATAACCATAAACATAGAGATGCAGTAGAAATAATACTTCATTTCATTAATGTAAAATACTGAAATATGCTTACAAACAGAGTTGGAAATAAACCAGCTAGGGCGATGGTAGCTTATCTCTGAGAAGAGATGTGGCAGCTACATGCCTCTGAACTATGTTACAATGAGGCACGAATGCCTATTTATTGTTGGGAAATAATGGAAAACTTTTAACATACCAAAAGCTAACCCTAGAAGATGAAACACCAAATTGTGGGTCCCGTATGGGTAAATTGGTACATCAATTTCCCGGGGTTGTAACTTTGGCATGCAATCTCCGTTTGACGCGTACAATACCATGTTAGAAAGATCTATCCAAGAACTACCACTTTGAGAAGGGAAACATTGGTCCATGGCCACAGATAGCCTCTTGATTTCCCAAGAAACATCGTTTAGGGCCTCAAAACGGCTCCAGAAGTTTAGGACCCGAAAAACTTCTAAAAATAGTAAACTATGGTACAATACAGGAAACTAAAAAAACTGAAAGAGATAGTTGTGGGGGTCCAAATGGGATAGGTGGGTGGCCACCAACATCCACCTGGATCATTCCTACCCCCTTAGGAAGCAATCATCCCCATTGCATTGAGTTCCTCCATGAGATGAGGAAGCTTCTACTGAGTTGGGTTTTTGGTGAGCATTTCTACGATCTCTGATGTGTCCAGAAATGGTGGGAAGCATGGTTGATGATGGTCCACATTGAACACTTGGTGCAAGTGAAGGAATGGAGGAATGCTGTGCTTAAAAACATTGTTTCCCACAACCTTAGTAATGGTGTAAGGACCATGTTGGTGTTGTCAGAGCTTTTGATGGGCTCTTATAAGGCATTCTTTCTGCAGATGTAACCAGACCTTTTTGCCCACCTGAAGCTTGTGTGGTACCCTTGTAGGTGAGGAGAAGTTGTTCCTATGTTCTTTCATGACCATATTCCTCTGTTGCTGCTACTGCGTGTAGGAACCCTTCGAGGGGGTCATAGATGTGGTGACGATCTTCCCCTTACTTTGTGAGGGAACCATACAGATGAATTTCCTAGTCTGGGAGATGAGCTTGCTACCTTTCTTAGCAGTGATCAAAGAGGTGGCGGTAGGTGGGGCTACCTCCGGTATCCTGTATAATGAATCACCCAAAGAAATAATGACAGCACGAGGCCTTGACTTATACACAACATGTCGCCTCCACAAGTATGGTTGGCCTAATAGTACATCACAAACATCCAAAGGTGTAACATCACACAATACCTCGTCTGTGAAGGGCGTGATGCTATAGGGAAGGCGGCACTACTGGTGAACTTTGAGATCTCGTCCTTCATGAAGCCACCCAATACTGTACGGCTGTAGGTGTGGTGTAGTCGGTAGGCCCATCTACTTCACGACCTCTGCCAGAATGAGGTTCTTTTGGCTGCCACTGTTGACAATGAATTGTAGTGATGAACCCTTCTCCCACATTTGTGAGTGGAAAAGATGCTCCCTTCCTCTGGATCTTCGGGCTCATTTTTCTAGATCTTGGTTGTGGCAACAGTGGCACTGGGATCCATATCAATGATCTACTTCCCTTTGGCATTCCCCTTGTCCGGTTCTAGCTCAGGGTCGGAACATGCATCTAATGCTGAAGCCTTCAACTCGGCCATGAGTGAATGCTTGGTCCGACACTCACTTGTGTTATGAGTGGGACTCTTGTGGAACTCACACCACTTTTCTGTGTCCTTTTTCGACTTCGTGGTGTTTTTCTTTTCTTGTGGCTTTGACTAGTTGTCTTGGGTCACCCCACCTTGGCTTTGTCCTTTGGTCTTTGGATTCGCAGATCCAAAGTCTCTCTTCTTTTGTTTGAACTTTTGCTCGATTTGGACAGTGTATCAGTACACCATGCAAAGTGAGGAGATGTTCAGGAACTCCATCTCTTCTTGGATGTATTTGTGTATGTAGCCACGGTATTTGAGTACTAGATGCAGCTCAGAATCTTTGATACCCAACTATGTGCGAAGGGTATGAAAAATTTTTGTGAACTCTAGCACATCTTGGTCCCGTCCCTGCCGTAGTGTGGTCCATTTGATGTATTTGTCCTCATAGCTTTTGACAGGGTAGTAGTGCTCCTTGATGGCATCCTAAAATGAACCCCAAGTGGGTGCAACTGAAAATAGTGAGCCTATGCTTTCATCTTTTTGCTCGTATTAGGTTTCCCACCAGTCCTTCACATTGGGGGCTACTTTGAGAAGAGCGAAAACAATATTTTCCCGACTCAAAAATTCATGAACTGAAAAATACCCATCTAGTAGATTTAACAATTTATCTGCATCATCTGCATCTATTTGACCCTCAAAGATGGGGATTTCAAAATTAACTTGTAGCTTAAACAGTGTGGCATTTCCAGAGTAGCTATTGGAAGCTGATGCGTCGCCTCTGGGTAGCCGTTGAAGGATCTGCGCAAAGCTATCCATCATCGTGTTCCTTTGCCATTCGAGGGATTATTCGAGAAATATTTTGATAGGATCTCCTACCCCCTCCTCTTTCTTTTCATCTACCATGGGAGGTCACCAGGATTTACGAGGCTAGTCTTCCAAAGGTTCAACCAGTTCAAGCCTTAACTCCTTATATCCCGACCTCGTTGGGGACATGCAAAGAAAAACAGAGAAACCGCAGACTGCTCTGATACCATTGATCTAGATTTAAACAGGTACGCAACAAATTGTAGAGATAACCATAAACACATAGATGCAGTGGAAATAATACTTCATTTCATTAATGTAAAATACTGAAATATGCTTACAAACAGAGTTGGAAATAAACTAGCTAGGGCGATGGTAGCTTATCTCTGAGAAGAGACGTGGCAGCTACATGCCTCTCAACTATGTTACAATGAGGCTCGAAGGCCTATTTATTGTTGAGAAACAATGGAAAACCCTTAACATCCCAAAACCTAACCCTAGAAGATGAAACACCAAATTGTTGGCCCCTTTTGGGTAAATTGGTACATCAATTTCCCGGGGTCGTAACTTTGGCATATGATCTCTGTTTGACGCATACAATAACTTGTTAGAAGGATCTACCAGAGCACTACCACTTTGAGAAGGGAAACATCGTTCCATGGGTCCATGTTCCCACCAGATTTCACAAAAAACGTCACTTAGGGCCTCAAAACGGCTCCGGAAGTTCAGAACCCAAAAAACTGCTAAAAATAGTAAACTGTGCTACAATTTAGGAAACTAAAAAAAATGAAAGAGACAGTTGTGGGGGTCCAAATGGGATAGGTGGGTAGCCACCAACATCCACCTGGATCATTCCTCCCCCCTTAGGAAGCAATGGTCCCCATTCCATTGAGTTCCTCCCTGAGATGAGGAAGCTTTTGCTGAGTTGGGTTTCTGGTGAGCTGTTCTGCAATCTCTGATGTGTACAGAAATGGTGGGAAGCATGGTTGATGATGGTCCACATTGAACGCTCGGTGCAAGCAAAGGAATGGAGGAATGCTGTGCTTCAAAGCATTTTTTCCCACAACCTTTGTAATGGTGTAAGGACCATGTTCGTGTGGTCGGAGCTTTTGTTGGGCTCTTGTAAGGCGTTCTTTCTACAGATGTAACCAGACTTTATTGCCCACTTGAAGCTTGTGTGGTACCCCTGTAGGTGAGGAGAAGTTGTTCTTGTGTTCTTTCATGACCGTATCCCTCTTTTGTTGCTGCTGTGTGGAGTAACCCTTCGCGGGGGTCATAGATGTGGTGACGATCTTCCACTTACTTTGGGAGCGAGCCAGACAGACGAATTTCCTAGTCTGGGAAATGAGCTTGATGCCTCTCTTAGCAGTGATTAACCACCTACCTCCGGTATCCTGTATAATGAATCACCCAAATAAATAATGACAGCGTGAGGCCTTGACTTATACACCGCATGTTGCCTCCACAAGTATGGCTGGCCTAATAGTACATCACAAACATCCAAAGGTGTAACATCACACAATACCTCGTCTGTGAAGGGCTTGATGCTATAGGGAAGGCGATATTGTTGGCGAACTTTGAGATCTCGTCCTTCATGAAGCCACTCGATACTGTACGGCTATAGGTGTGGTGTAGTTGGTAGGCCCAACCACTTCATGAACTCTACTAAAACGAGGTTCTTTTGGCTACCACTGTCGATAATGAATTGCAGGGATGAATCCTTCACCCACATCTATGAGTGGAAAAGATGCTCCCCACCCTCTGGATCTTCGGGCTAATTTTTCTGGATCTTGGTGGTGGCAACAGTAGCACTGGGATCCACATCAATGATCTGCTTCCCTTTGCCATTCCCCTTGTCAGGTTCTAGATCAGGGTCGGAGCATGCATCTGATGCTGAAGCCTTCAACTCGGCCACAAGCGACTGCTTGGTCCGACACTCACTTGTGTTATGAGTGGGACTCTTGTGGAACTCACACCACTTTCCTGTGTCCTTTCTCGACTTCGTGGTGTTGTTCTTTTCTTGCGGCTTCGACGAGTTGTCTTCGGTCACCCCGCCTTGGCTTTGTCCTTTGGTCTTTGGATTCGCAGATCCAAAGTCTCGCTTCTTCTGTTTGAAATTTTGCTCAATTTTGACAGCGTATCGGTACGCCATGCCAAGTGAAGAGATGTTTAGGAACTCCATCTCTTCCTAGATTTATTTGTGTAGGCAGCCATGGTATTTGAGTACTAGATGCAGCTCAAAATATTTGATACCCAACTGTGTGCGAAGGGTATGAAAAATGTTTGTGAACTCTCGCACATCTTGGTCCCGTCCATTTGATGTATTTGTCCTCATAGCTTTTGACAGGGTAGTACTACTCCTTGATGGCATCCCTAAATGAATGCCAAGTGGGTGCAGCTTAAAATAGTGAGCCTGTGCTTTCATCCATCTACTCGCAGTAGGTTTCCCACCAGACATTAACGTGGGGGGCTACTTTGAGAAGAGAAAAAACAATATTTTCCCAACTCGAAAATTCATGAACAGAAAAATACCCATCTAGCAGATTTGACCATTTATCTATAGCATCTACATCTATTTTACCCTCAAAGATGGTGATTTCAAAATTAACTTGTACCTTAAACAGTGTGGTGTTTCGAGAGTAGCTGTTGGAAGTGGATGCGTTGCCTCTGCGTAGCCGTTGAAGGATCTGTGCAAAGCTATCCATCATCACGTTCCTTTGCTGCTCGAGGGCTTCTTTGAGCAAGATTTTGATAGGATCTCCTACCTCATCGTCTTTCTTTTCATCTTCCATGGGAGGTCGTCAATGTAGAAATTTTGAATAATTTAACACATATTCAACAGAGATTATCCTGATCATGTACTATTGCGGAAAACATACACAATACATAAGCTCCTCTACGTTGATCATCAATATAGCAGCATCAATAACAATAAAACATCAAGAGCATTCACACATTAACACAGTATGAATCCCGGGGAAAGCATCTCGCTAAAAACCCCAACTATCTGTATATTAATGATTGAGTCATGTAACATTACACAGCATAATACTTCTCACAAGTATCTCCACCTC
>APFE030882713.1:0-24042 GCA_000404065.3 Pinus taeda
ACATTATTGAGATCGAAAAATTGCTCCATCTGTAATATCCATGTTGCGGGATCCTTGCTATCAAACTTCCTCATATCTATTTTTGGAATATGGTGGGTCTTCGATCCAACATTAGAGTCTATGGAATCATGATTAACATTTTTTTTGTTCTCATCATGAGTTTCCTATAGTACCCTTTCACCATTAGTGACCATTTCTTGTAGCAACTTATTCATATTTATCTTTAATTCTTCTATCTTATCATTCATGCCATCTATTTTAGCATCCATGCCATTCATATTAGCTTCCATGCCATCCATCTTAGCTTCTACAACTTTCTTTAAACAATCCATCTTAGCTTCTACACCTTTCTTTAAACCATCCATATTAGCTTCTACATCTTTCATCTTAGATTCTGTTACTTTTTGTGCAAGTGACGCTTGTTGCACTTGGTCTCGTAATTTTGATATATCATGTTGCATTTCTTCCTCTTCTTCATGAGTCATGCTAGAGCTTTCAGGTCACCTACTAGGTGTTTCCATTTTCTTTCTTCGGGGCATCAATTACTGATAATAATGCTTCACTATGCCTTTGAATTCCTTCAAAATAATTTTTCAAACCAAGCTTAAGCACACATTTAAAAAAATATACACACCTTTTTTCACTTTGTAGGAGCTCGATATTGCCTCTGACGTAGCTCTGTAATTTCAGATCATCCAGTTCTAAAATTGCGACCTGCGGTAGCCCTCTGTATCCTCTTTCCAATGCCACCAGTATGACCCCGATTGGATTCTCGAATGAAGAGTTATGCCAAGTCTCCCACAGTGACCTGATTATAGACTAATTCAGTAGAGCGAACTTGTACGACGTGCCAAGTGTCCCTGTTTTGACCTTTGGCCTTGAAAAATATATACAAGAAACTACAGTCCGTCCTCTTTCTGTACCTTCTTATGAAATTTCAATCTAATGCTCAGAGAGAAAGTTATGACAATTTTCCCCAGGTCACCTGTTTTGAATGTAATTCAGGATTCTGAAAAAGGACCAACTTCCTTAGTTCATATCTCCGAAAATATAGCGCGAAATGCTCTGAAATTCAGACCTGCGATTTAGTGTGATGTCTTCTCAAATGGTTTTTTTTTTAGCTTCTGAAATGTCACAGAAATTTTTTTATAGCTAAAATGCCACGATGACCTGTTTGGAGCAGTGAAACCCTAGAATCCAAAGCTCTGATACCAAATGTTATGAAACCAGCTCAAGAGAAGATAGAAAAGAGAGATCAACGCCTTAGAATTCAACCTCTTCGAGGGGGGAACCTCCTTTACATTACATAAATGAACAATTCTTGGATGATTCAAATGATAAAACCTCCTTTCTATATATAGGAGTCTAAGGAGTCACAATATAAACCCAGCCGACCTAACAATAATAATATAAAGCCACAAAAATAACAATAGAGGGATTCTATGGGGCACAGTAATAACAATATGGGGACAATAGGGGCAAAAAAATATTAATAAGGGGTACAACTACAATAGTAATGGGGTAATCACTAGTATTATAGGGACCCAACAGATAAAGGCCAGGAATGACCCAATAAGGCTTCAAATTTACGGTCAATATCTGAAAATGGCCCCCACAAACTAGTAGAGATTAATGTCAGTCTATGACATTAAAAAAGGTAAAATGTTGATGAGTTACTTTAAGTCAAAGATGCAACAACCCCAGTCAGCAGCAGACTATATTAGAACAAACTTGGAGGTCCTGGCTAAAGATATTCACCCTATGGACAAAATTGAACTTCACAAGCAGACTGGGGAAATGGTTGATTCCACACTAGCTAATAAAGAAATGCTGGCCCACAAATTGCAAAATTCCTTGGACAACACAACAACTCAATTACATTTGGAGAAAGCCTCTTCTCTAGCCAAGGATAACAGGATCAAATCATTGGAAGAGATCATCATTGGATTGAGACATGATCCCAAAGATGCTAAAGGTATAAAGACACTAATTGAGAAGAAAGAAGAAGACATTGCTACCCTGAGAAAATAGCTGAAGCTACCCCCTTCAACGCATCCACAGACTGCAAAAGTTATACAACATAAATCAGAAGAAGATATGATGGATCTGCTCCTCAAGCTCAATGCAATATTAAATGATACATAGCAGGCATTAGAAAAATCACTAAAGGAAAAGCAGGGAGAGGCGACCTCTCAGCCTCCTGAGGTAATCCCCATAGTTTCAACTGTAGTTCCCTCTACACTAGGAATAACATTAGCTCCAAATGTCCCAGCAGTCATAGCAGAGGTAATAACAAGTTCATCAATAGCAGGTACAACACTAAGCAACAATACTAATATGAGCACAGAAGAATTGATAAAGGCCATGGAAGAATTGAGATTACAGGTCACAGAGTTGAAACAGGTAAAGGAGCAATTGGCTAAGGCAGAGAAAAATTATGATATCTCCATAATAAGTGTTGTGGAAAAAACTAGGGAGATTAAAGCCTTAGAAAGTAAAGTAAAAACTTTATAACAAGAGATCACTTTTGATAAGCCCTTGACAGAGATCAGAAAAATCCTTTGGGCTAATATCATTCAGTCTATAAATGAAATATCGCCATCTATCCAGGTGATCTATGAGCAGATCGAATTAATAAAAACAACCCATGGAGCCATTCAACAGACAAGAGCTTAGTTGGGTAAAATGCCAGAGGAAGCCAATAGGCTTATACAGTTTTTGAATAACAGAAATAGAGAACAGCTAGAAGTACTTGACATCTCAGACAGGATAGACACCATTTTGGAAATCAAAAGGGTTCTCACCAAGAAAACCTTGATGCAGAACTTAGAGAGAAGGTGCCAGGATATGCAAGTAGAAATCAATTCTTTTATGGAGAAGTTCACAGTTTTGCAGAGTAAAGGGCTACCAACTCCTTTGGTCATTAACGACAAAGTGATAAAACACATTGACTATGTAGATAAATTGAATAAGTATGCGGGTAATCAAGCTAGCCCATCATCAAGTGCATCAGGAGTGAAAGCACTCCCCACAGGTCGAGTTCTCTACGACAGCTTAGAGAACTTGTTTTATATTGAACATGAGGTAAAGCACTTATTCACCATGCAGCCTAACTTTTTCAAACATACAGAGACTGATGAAACTCTAAGGAAACTTCAGAAGCACAAATTGCTAGAGCAGAAATTGTGGGAAGATATGTTAGAAATTTTGTAAATTTACCTTTGGTAAAATGTAAATTTTGGGCTATTTACCTTGTTGAGATAAATAGAGATGAATAAAGGTGAACAGTGGTGAAAACAAGTCGAAGAGTATCAGAGCAGGTAAAAGAGTATCAATCAAACAGGGCAGCCAGCATGAAGTTATAGCAACAAGCCAAATAAAAGGGCTTGCCTCTAGCACACCAAGCACAAATAGGAACATCACAACATCTGTTTGCTTCTTTCCTATCTTCGAGACTAGTTGTCTCTATTTTCTTGTAAAAATGATTAGTCATCACTAGAATATATCTCACTCTGTTATGAGATATTTTGTGTAGAATATTTTGTATAAATACTCCCTCAATTGGAGTATTGAGGGTGGATTCATATACATTGCTGTAATACTAGTTTTTTGGAATAAAAGTGCTGATTGGATCAAATTTTTGTATGGCTTGCTGGACAAAGAATTGAGGCAATGGACTTTTCACAAATTTCTTGAATCAAATGCCGAATCAATAAGTCTTCTATACCTTATGTGTTAAAGTTTTCCTTGTTTATTATATCACCTTTGTTTCACCTCTGAATGATAAACAAAAATGAGTAATTGAGAATATGCTTGATTGCATTTTGTCTTCAAATTTTATTATTCTCTATGTTTTCTTATGAATTAGAATAAACAGTGAAATCTTAATTGCTCTTGTTTGATAGTTCTGTCATTTTGATTATTTGTTAAAGAATACTTAACTGCTCTTTATCAGTGATCATCCAAGTTCCCTCTTGAAATAGGCGGAAGGATTCTTAATTGCCCTTCATCCATTTTGAACCCATTCCATTTATTCTAAGTCTTTATTTGTTCCCTGTTTGATTACCTTGCTCTGTGAAACCATTTTTTGTTAAGAAACCCAAATCCAGTAAAGCCATCTTACTTAACTCGATTAGCCCAATGGCCTAAACTATTGAGTCTTATCCCTCTGCTATTGAATTTCACCACACAAATTCAAACAAACTCCTAAACTTCACAACTAGCCTAATACCTTGAAAAAAAAAAGCTAAAACTTAAAGAGAGAGCCCTCTCTGGATGTAGATTGGCTAGAATTTGTATCTAAAAGATTGGTTTGTCGTTACCTCGACCTCCTTTCCCTTTGTTACAACTTTTGGGAAAACCTGAGTGATAACAGGTTGGTTCTCTATTTGTTCCTAATATCCTGATCCCCCTTCTGATTTTTTGTTTGCATTCAAACCCCCATCTTCTCTAAATATCCCAAGCTTATTGCTCAGGGCTGCCATGATGAGCTTTACATTGTGATTTATGTCTGCGAATTGTTTTTCTAGCTGCGAAAACCTCACCTTTATAGGATCATGAGGGTCATTTGTAGATTCATTGACCATGATTAGGGTTTTACGATTTTCGAAGTCACATACGTAGATCCCCTGCAAACTCCACAAAATACCCAAATAAACCCGCTCTAATACCAATATGGTCTATAAACTACCAAGGATATTCCACTGGATAGTTTTTCACAACATATCTTATAATATTATATTAAAAATATGAGACTCTACATTATTACAGTTGTATTAAACTATAAGGTCTGCAGATTTAACTATAATTAGTGCATGCATGCAAATGGAAATTACGTAGAAAAATAGAAAACTACAAAATAATATCAAACACACACATAAGACACAAAATGTGCTATGGGAAACCCTTTCGAGAGAAAACCCAACTAAAAGGTGAGGCTGTTTCATTCTCCTTCTCTATCCAGAAATATGGATGCAGGTATAAAGAAGTAAGACCTATGGCCTGTGGGCTATTATAGTACACAAATACTCCCTATGTGCTCTACCTCCTATCACTCTTGGCTATCTTTGCTCAACTATGGAACAAAATTCTCTCGAAATAATAGAATGTCTCTTCCTCCTAGTGTCTCGGTTATAATACAACCCGATAGCCTACTAGTGGTTAAGTTTGACTACATCAACTCTTATTTAGAGTTAGAGTATAGAATCTTCTAGAGTATTGTACATCACAAACATGTGTCTAACCCATTTTCCATGAATAATAGGGGTTGATGCAACATCCTCCCAAATTATAGGTGTGAAAACAAGAAGGTCAACTTATGAGTGGCATAACTTTTTCATACAAACTCTAATTAACGTCATGTCGTTGAAAAGATTTATGTGTCAATAACAACATGAGAATGTGTTCGCTAAAGAAAGAAAGTTTTACCCCCAAAAAACATTGTTTCATGCCTCAAAATTCTCCCGGAAGGTTTCAAATCCCGTTTCGTCAAACTGGGTCCCGCGAGTGAAACCAGTCCTATGAGATGATTCCTCCACTTTTTCCACTACGAATGCATCGAAATGGATGAAAATCATTATAATGATCCAATTTAGATCATGCAGAAAAAATATGGTTCTCATTTTGCAAACATTTTGACACGTATTTTGGCTTCATGGTCATCCACTTCAACACCATTGCCTACAACAAGGACATAATGTATCATAATAGAGAAGAAATGGTTTTATCTCTATATCATCTTGGTAGCAGTAAGGGTTTCATGTTTAATTACTACAAGAGTTTGAAGTAGCAGAGGTTTTGCAACAATCAATTCATTATTATCACAATATTATATCTTTCTTAAGAAGAAGATATTATATGTTGCAGCAATCCGAACGATAGAATCACATGTTGCATGTCTTGTGAGGGATTTCTGTTAGTTTTCAATAAGGGTTTTTGAAGTGAGGGAAATTATTATATTGGAATTCTTTGTAAGTGGGTCATTGTCCCTAGTACGAGAGCCCACAGTAGTTGGTTTGATTTATTATCATTTTCAATGAGGTTAGGTGGTGCTAGGCAGGTGGTTGGAGTCACCTTTTGATTGTGGTCTGAAAACACTTCAGGGTGGTAGGGTGGTGCTAGGGCGAGTTGGAGCTTGCTAGGGTGTTGGAGCATCCTTTTAGTTGTCTGCTGATAAAACCAGGGTGTTGGAGCATCCTTCTAATTGGAGTTGGAAAATTGAAAATTTTACTAGAGTAAAAAGGAGTCGGGGCTTCAATTTTCAGTTGGAGTTGAATCATTTTGATGTATTATCAAAATTATTAGAAAAGTGTTTGGTGGCTTTTTATCCCGAAGGGGGTTTTCCACCTAAAAAATTCTTGTGTCTATTGTTTATTTATTCTGCTAAAGATTAATTAATGCTCTAAAAAGATTACATAAATTACTAATTGCTAAGAAATTCTGGTTCACTGCCCTCTTTTAATTTCCAACAATGACAAATATACAGGTTAATTTTATTTTTACAAACTCAAAATTAACACAATGATGGGTAAATTTTATTAACAAAACTGCTAAATTTAATGTAGACAAAAACTATGGGAAAATAAGTCTTATTGACAAAAAGAGAATATTTTTTTTTTTTTTTTTTTTTTTTTTTTGCATATTGTGACATTTGCAATGAGGTGGCAATGCCTAGTGGCAGTGCCAGGTGGCTGCTAAGTTGGCGTTTGTAGGGTGAAAAGTGGTAGAGAAGTGGCATGATTGGACACCATCAGAAGTCGATGTGATATTAAACTCCCTTGCAACTTTGAATCCGATATCAATATAAGCTACTGATTTTCTCGAGAGTCAATTGTCTGATCCACAAAGACACATCTTTATGTTAGGTCACACACATGTTAGGGATCCAATGTATATTTAGCTAATTCATTTGATTATGGTTTTTACATCCATTGGGTGTGCAACTCCTTATTATCCTTTGTGCATATTGGGACCCGATATGGATTTGGGCTATTGGATTCGGGTAATTTTGGTTGTTGGATCCATTGCAAACGTAACTCAACAAAAACTATCATACATGTTATAACTTGTTATGGGATGTAGGCCACTAATCTAGTCTAGGATCAACTATCAAATCTGCAAGTGTGCAAGTTGTGCACTGTGGGAGAAAAGTGGAGAATGGATCCCAACTGAAATCACAATCAATAAAGGAATGCCACATGGGAGGGAAAAAAATGAAGTGGAACCCTTCCATCTTGGTGGAGCTTAACAAAGTTACCATGTGAATTATGGGGCGTAGGTGGGGACTGAAATGCATAAGGGGTGGTTGCATGTGTGCCAAGTGTCTAAGGAGAGATATGCAAATTCAATTCATGTCCAATGAGAACTGAAAATTATATATTCATAGACAAATAATTTCCAATAGAGGGAGATCACACAAATAATATTAGTATAGCTATATAAAATCAATCACAATTTAGATTTTTTCAAATTCACAAACCTATTTTTGAGTGCAAAGCTTGAGTAAAGGTTTACACCTAGAGATAAAGATTTGATTCCTCTTTATGCTTAATAAATCCCGTTAAGATGAATCTATGCAAGTTTTTAGTTATATTATTTATATTTATATAAATTTCATATCTCTGTATATACAACTATTTTTTTTGTTTGATTTATTTTATTAAACTCTCAATATATATATATATATATATACTTGCCTTTTTCTTTCAACATATTTAATAATCTTTTAAATTTAATTTTTTAATGTGGATATGCTTAGCATTAATTTTATATAAATAATTAGATTTAGTTATATTATTATTATTAAGTTTTTAAATATGCTTGTTATTAATTTAAATATAAAGTTTTGAAATATAAAGTTAAAAATATGAATCATTAGAAAGAGGATCTTATTTATATTTACTATTATAATTTACACATATTTCACATTTATTTTATATAAATATTTTTATTTCGAATTATATATTTATTAATTAAATTTAACATTTTCTTAATTAATGTATATGTTTATAATGTTATGAATTAAAAATTATTATTTTAAATTTGATATGTTATATTATAATATTTTAATGGAAACAATTATTTGTAATTTTGTTAGAAAACATATATATACACACATGCACACGAAGGAAAGAGTATTTGTATTATATAATTTTTCCCCTGGTTAGTAGCAAATACATCATGCAATTAAAAGCTAATTGATAATTTTTTTTCAATTATTTTCTCTCTTCCAATAAAATACATGCTTTTCATGAGGAGAATATATTTGAGCAACAAAAAGAGGGGTTTTGTAGGTGAATACCTTACAAAACCGCCCCAACAAAAACCATTAGGGAATTAAAACAAATCTGATTTTCCCATTATTTTTTAATTCATATATCTTCAATTTACACCCTTCGTTAGCATAATTGTCTGCTTCTCTATTGAAGTGTCTTAGGACATGAAAATATTCTTTGGATGAGATATCTTCCCCAGTTTTCCTAATTCTTTTCATGGTGTTTTCCATAGATTTCACCTTTGGGAGGAAGCCTTTGACCATTTAATGAAGGATTAGAAAATAATCTACCATAACCCTCAGTGTGCTCGCCTAACATGTTTTGGTTAACAATAGTCCCGGCTAGAGACAATATATCTCTGCTTTATTATTTGTCATATAACCAAGACTTCATGAGTACCTAAAAACTTTATCCTCCTCAAAACCAAAGTACCCCTTGCCTACTATAATCCATACAACATTACAATACATCATATCATGTTAAATTGAATTGACTTATTAATTATTTTATTATTTTTAATTGAGTGAAGATTGCATTTTAATTGTTTTTTATTTAACATTTTATTTTATATACACTACAATATTTTCCTATGCAAATCAATCAATAATCAAATTCCAATAACATTACATTTTCTTTATTTAAGGAATTCCAATAACATTACATTTTTTCGTATTTTACTTTAAATATCAATATCACTGCACCCAACATTTTACTATCAAAACTTAGCAACTGAGCAGTCCATCAAATTAGTTAATTTTCAATTTTTGGACGGGTTAAAAAGAATGACGATTTTGAAAAAAAATTAACTAGGCGAGGGACACCATTAGCTGAACGAGTCTATCTAGGAGCTCATCGATGCCACATCAACCTGCTGAGGTGTCGTATGACACCTGTCCTACGCTTGCAAACACTTGTCATGCATATTTGGTGTTTGGTTCAACAGGTTAGGGTATGTTAGGTTAACTTGGCGGTCAATTGTTCGCGCCTTCATTCAATCACTACCTTATTCTGTTCGGGCCTATTTCTTGTATGTTTATTGTCTTGGGTACTTGCGCGACGCTGTTGTAATGCCTCTCGTATCCATGCCTGTCCTTGGCGCTGTAGATAGCAGGTTATGGGGTATTTTTGCTGCTTGTTCGAGAGGTTGTGAGGTTGTTATCTGGAATTTGGTCTGGTTTATTGGGCTATTTTCTCTTCCTTGTATGGTGTATTGGCCTGGGTATTCGTCTGCATTCATCCCTATGGTGGATTTAGCTCAGCTTGGTGTTGGTTGTGGTAGTCTCTTGCTCTGAAGGGTTTTATCAGGTAAAAGAGTAGGTTTCTGAGCTATACTGGAGATTTTTGCTTGTTTTATGCAGGTTTTGGAGGTTTTTGGATGTCTAACCCCATGGCAGGCCTGCCTTGTAGGCCACTATGCGATTTGTAGTTGGAGCTATGGTTTATGGAGCATATGGGGTTCCTGTGGTGCGCTGGCATGGAGGAAGCCGACAAAACGAGACCTGGAAGGTAGGACACTGTCCTACTAGCCTATATCTATCTGTGTTTTTAAACACATTTAAATGGATGGATTGTTGTGCCTTTTTTAACTTATCTTCATGTGTTTTTGAACACTTTTAGCTATGTTGTTTTTGTCTAAATTGTGGGTTTTTTGTGGGCTTTGTGTAAATTATAGGGTTTGAAGCATGAAGACTCTATGAGTTGAGTCATTTGTGCAACAACAATGTGTTGAGACTAGTTGTAGTTTTGGTGTTTTGATGTTATGGTTGTGATAATCTATTCTGGTCACACGCTTAGTGCTAGGGTTTGGTATATTATATTGCTTTGTGTGTGAGAATAGGGTTTGGTCTTGTGTGTCTCTTTGGAGCCAACTTTCTTCCAATGGAGTCGCCAAGTGAATCCTCAGCTACAAGAGGCGCCCAAGCATATTATAAATCTGTTATAATTTCAAATTAGCCTTAAATCCTAGTTCTTGAATTTACTCTCAGGGGTTAAGTAATTCAACTTCAAATCTCTTAAGAATAAAGGAATCTAGTAAATCATGGTCTTGATTGAAATTTTGCAAGTAAATAGGGTTGAAGATATTTTCAATACCTTTAAACACAGGCATTAATCCATCATATATCACATATCTTATTGTTTTCATGAAAGTATGAAGAATTTCCATAATACAAATGAAAATAAGCAAGGCACAAATGTGTTGTAGTTTTGGTTGCATGCTCGCCAGGGTTTGGTGTATTATACTACTCTGTATGTAAGAAAAGGGTTTGATCTTGTGTGTCTCTTTGAAGCCATCTTTCTTCGAATGGAGTCGACAAGTGAATCCTCAGTTACAAGAGGTGCCCATGCATCTTATAACTCTTTAATAATTTCAACTTAGCATTAAATCCTACTGTCTAGAGGACAATAGTTAAGCTTTTAAGTATGTGTTTGAATGTACTCTCAGGGTTAAGTAATTCAATTTCAAATCTCTTAGGAATAGTGGAATCCAGTAAATCATGGTCTTGATTGAAATTTTGTAAGTAAACATGGTTAAAGATATTTTCAATACCTTTAAACACAGGGCATCAATCCATCATATATGAGATATCTTATTGTTTTCATGAAAGCATTAAGAATTTCCATAGTACAAATGAAAATAAGCAAGGAAGAAATGTGTTGTAGTTTTGGTAGTTTTTGTGTTTTGGTGTTCTGGTTGTGATAGTTGGTGTTGCTAATTGGCATGGCTACGATCTTTCTAAGATTGGTTGGGCGATGTTTTTCTTTTCAAGTTGATATGTTTCTGGTTTGTTGTTGATGTTGTGTGGTTATATTGGTATATTTTTTCCAGTGAGTTAGAGTTTTTGGTTTTTGTGATGGAGTGTATGGCAGGTACATGTTATTAGTATTATGGATTACGATTGATACTTGATTGGACTATGATTATGTTACCAGTGTAATTGAATGATGCATAAATTTTGTTAGTAGTATAATGTTGTTGTTGTTGTTGTTGTTTTTTTTTTTTGAATTTGGCTACTCCTATATTAATACAAAATATAATTACAGAGAGGCTGAGGCCTCGAGAGTTCTAGCCCATTGATACTTGATTGGATTATGATTATGTTACCAGTGTAATTGAATGGTGTATAAATTTTGTTAGTAGTATAATGTTGTTGTTGTTGTTGTTGTTGTTGTTGTTGTTGTTGTTTTGTTTTTTTTGTTTTTTTTGTTTTTTTTTTTTGTTTTTTGTTTGTTTTTTTTGTTTTTTGTTTGTTTGTTTGTTTGTTTTTTTTTTTTTTTTTAATTTGGATACTCCTATATTAATACAAAATATAATTATAGAGAGGTTGAGGCCTCAAGAGTTCTAGCCCAAGAAAAGGCATGCTTACAAAAAATCACTTGAAAAACTGACCAGAAAACCTGCCTAATGACTTGCTTTTAAACTTGATATATCTGGAGACTGTAACTGAAAACCGGGACAGAGTGTTTTGAACCAGTCAAAAACTCAGTACTGCGCAGCTCTTTCGTGACCGGAAGATGACCCATAAACAGGTTAACCCAAGACAATATCCAAGAGGACAATGACCAAAAGACGTTGACCATGACAGTAACCAAAAAATTGGAGAGTGCCGCCCGCGCAGGGGAAACTGACAAGTCAAAATTAGCATAAGATCTGATCTTGAGAATTTTAAAACAAGAAATGAATTTGGAGCCAGAAGGGGTTAGGCGTCTTCTTACAACAACTGAACAAAAGTAGAAGGTGTAGACCTGTTCATTCTTCATGTGAGGTTGGAGGCGATTCTTCAACCATGCGGCATTCGAATTGGTTAGAATCGTCAGACTCAAAGGGTTGGCCCTCTTTACCTGAAGAACTAGCCCCTACAGGAGTGCTCAGACCAGCGTGGGTGGTCGTTTCCAGTATTGCTGAGCCACCTGGGTCATTGTGTTGAGTAATCTCAATCTACGAGGAATCGTTCTTGTCTGCCATCTTCGGCTTGAAGGTAGCTCCTAGACCAACAACCCCCGAACCGACAATGTCTTCACACAACTGAATGGTGAGTAACGCAATGAAGGAGGAATTGCCTAGAGAGCAGGGGAAGCAAAAGTGAGCTGTGTGAGATTGGGGGTGGTGAGAGCACTCTTCGGTGATGAATTACCCTCGTCCCCTGCCACGACCACTTCTGGTCACAAGGTATCTATCAAAGCAGAAGTTTGAAGCATTAGACGAAGGGTCTGAGGTTGTGGAGGAAGGCTGGTGGGAGACATGGCCACTGGAGCTACCTCTTTTGCAGCTCATCCTTGAGCGTACTCTAGGCATTATGAATTTTGCAGGAGGAGCGGAACAAACAGTAGCGGATGAGACTGAGAGGGGGCGACAGAGGAAGATGCAAAACTGATTAATAGGAGCATGAAAGCACTAATGGATGGCAATGCCTTGATCCCGAGCCAGACA
This sequence comes from Pinus taeda, assembly GCA_000404065.3. Lineage (NCBI taxonomy): Eukaryota > Viridiplantae > Streptophyta > Pinopsida > Pinales > Pinaceae > Pinus > Pinus taeda. Next base: position 12,703 of record APFE030882713.1, read on the forward strand.
ATACCCTGATCTGTCTTGAGAGCGAGGAGCTTCAGTCTCACTAGACCAGCTTGAGCGCAAGGGAGGAGCCAGAATGAAAAATAAGCAGAGCGCCATTACAATTAAACTATCAAACTAGAGTGCGGTCGGGAGCTACGTTAAAGTAACATTTAATTTGTTGACCTGAGTCATTAATAAATTTCTCATGCGAAGCCGCCTGGTGATGGTGATGAGCCACACACCCACCCTCCACGCCGTCGTCGTGCTGCGCGCCATACTATACACCCATATCCGGGTGGGATAGATCTTGTTGCACCAGGAGAGTGCAGTCGTGTTTAAGTTATGTATCATTGGAACTATTCAACAGAATAGAGAAAAATGGGAGCTGTTGATCGGCCCCTTGATTAGCCAGTCTGTCTGCTGCCTTATTAGTTGTTCGCCGAATGTGCTTGAAGGATATGCTGCGAGGAGTTTTGAGCCATTCTTCAATTTTTTCCAATCTACTTAAAAGCCTCCAACTCGAAGCAATATTTGCAGCTGAGGATCCTGATTGTATTCAGATAGCAGCCTCTATTAGAATTTGTGAATCACCTTCTACCTCTAGAGGGAGAAATTTTTTGGTTTCTGCTATTCGTAAACCTTGCCATAAGCTTTCCAGCTCGGAAACGTTGTTGGTATCTCTGCCCAACGATCCATAATAAATATGAAAAACTAAGCCTTCTGCATTTCTAAAGATGCCACCATGCCCAGGATTGCCCTTAACCGCTCCATCAAAGTTCAGATTGTAAGGGTGGATGGAAGGAGAAGACCAAAAATGTGCAGACTCAGAGTGAATTGAAGTGCTGGGTTTGATATGATCTACAAAGGTGATATCTAGGTTCCAATTGGTGAGAATGAGACATTCCTGGGGTAGGACTGGCATATTTGAGTCTTGCCATTGTCTGAGAGCCAAAGTTTCTTTAAGATTCTGCTTGTGAAGAAACCAAAGAGTATTAAGAGGCGAACTGTGTTTTTTGAAGATCCTGTTGTTTCTTTCCTTCCAGATGATCCAATAGATGAAGCCTAGAAGGAGGTGCCAGAGGGCATTAAGAAGAGGACTTTGGAAAGGGTTCTGAGGCCAATTCCTAATGGTGTTTACTATATCTCCCTCTTTTCTACCGGATCTTCTATTGCACTGAGCTGCTCTTTCCCACATTTGAGCTACTAATGGGCAAGTATCCAAGAGATGTTTAATGTTCTCTGAGTGAAGATTGCAGTTGGAACATCTGGAAGGCCCAATAAATCCATGCTTTTGTAGATTATCCCATGTGAGGATCCTTTGTCTGCTTAGAAGCCAAAGGAAAGTGGAGACATTAGGCCAAATGTTTGGTTGCCAGACTTGGTCCCAAAGTTGATCTTTTATAATATGCATAAGTTGATAAAGGATTTGATATGCTTCCTTTGTAGTAAACATGCCCTTGGTAGTATATCCCCATCTCAATCGGTCCTTCTGATCAGAAAGTTTGATTTTCTTGAGTTTGAGCTCGTGGTCAATCTCATCATAGGTTTCCTCCTACCAGTTGGCTTGCCATGTGTTTGCTGATCTCCAGAGTTGAAATCCTTGGGGAGAATGCTGCTGCCAGAATTAATGGACATGGATTTGCTCATTTTGCTGCATGGTTACTTTCCACTTGGGTTTGTGAAAGAGAGAGGCAAGTTTGGGAAGTTGTTGCCAGGAATCTTCCCAAAATCTTGCAGTGGTGCCTGAGTGAATTTCCCAAAAGCTGTGCGCTTGAATAAAGGCGCTATGTATTTTGGCAGCATTCCAGATTAGCGAGCCAAGAGTGGTTGAGCTGAATCAAATTAGCTCCTCCATTGGACTTCCTGGAGCGTATTTGGCCTGCCATAGACGAGCCCAGGGAGTGTGCAGTTTGGAGATCCAATTCCACCATATGCGCACCCCCATGATGTTGTTGCTATGGAGGGGGTCTCTCAGGCCTAACCCCCTAGCTGATTTAAGGAGACAAACCTCCAACCATTTAAGCAGAGCCCGTTTTCTGTTGTGGCCCGAGGATCTCCAAAGAAAATTTCTTTGAAGATTGTGTATGTTCTTAAGAACCCATTTCGGGGCAGCCAAGATTGAGAAAAAATACAGTGGCATGGATTGGAGGACAAATTTGATGAGGATGATTCTGCTTGTAATGTTGAGAGAGCGGTAATTCCAGGAGGAGAGCCTGGTTTCTAAGTTGTCAAGGAGGGTCCTCTAGGAAGCATGTTTATTGGGAGAATCAAACAGGGGAGCCCCCAAATATTTTGAAGGAAGCTTGGCTACCGAAAAGCCAAAAATCCTGGCTATATTCCTTTGAGTGAGAATGGGAGTATGGAAGAAAAAGAGCTGGGATTTGGAGGCATTGATGGATGTGCCAGAAGCTTCTGAAAAAATATTGGGCAGGAGTTTGAAGGCAGAGGCTTCTTGCATTGAAGGATATCTAAAAAGCATATTATCGTCCACAAACTGTTGGTGAGTAATAGGGGATTTGCCATACAACGAGATTCCCTTTATAGAGTGAGCATTAGTAGCAAAGTGAAGAAGGTGGCTTAGCCCTTCAGCTATGAGAACAAAAAGGAACGGGGAAAGAGGATCTCCTTGATGGATACCCCGAGAAGGATGAAATGGAGGGGAGGGGGATCCATTGAGAAGGATGGAAAAGTAGGGGGAGGAAATGAGATTCATTATCCATCGCGTCCAGGTAGCATTGAAGCTGAATGCTAGTAAGATGTGTTTATTATAGGTTCAACTGAGTTTGTCGAAATCTTTGGAGAGATCTAGTTTGAGAATCATACCTGGTTTTTTCAATATCTTGAGGGAGTGGATCACTTCGTGGGAGAGAATGATACCATCCAGAATCTGGCACCCTTCTACATATCCTGTCTGCTCTGGCGAGATGAGGAGAGGGAGAAGAGGTTTGAGCCTGTTCACCACTACTTTAGATATAAGCTTGTAGATTACATTGCATAGTGCAATCGACCTATATTTATCAGGAGTATTGGATTCTTCCACTTTAGGAATGAGCGCTATAAAGGTCATGTTTAGGGAAGGAAGAACCCAGTGCATTGATCACGATTCATCCATGAGCTCCCAGACCTCTGTTTTGATGTGCTCCCAGAAAGCGTGAAAGAAATTGGCTGTGAATCCGTCAGGGCCAGGCGCCTTGCCATCCTTGAGCTGTGCCATTGCATCCTCCACTTCCTGCATGGAAATAGGTTGGAGAAGCCTATTTTTGTGATCCTCATTTATGATTTTAGGAATGTGCTGCACTATAGATTGTATAGCTTGATTTCTGCTACCTGGTGGTTCTCTGAGAATGTCCTGAAAATAATCTTGGAATTCCTATGCTACGTCTTCATGCACCTCCAGATGCTCCCCTTGCTGATTGTTGATGAAGGCAATGTTGTTGTGCATTGTCCTTTGAATGGTTGACCTATGAAAGAATTTGGTGTTTTTCTCCCCATCCTTAATCCATCTGATCCTGGATTTTTGTCACCAGAGAGTCTCTTCTTGCTGCCTTCGTGTTTCAATCTGATTTAGGAGTGCCTGCTCCTGTAGTGCATAATCCTCCGTTCTCCCCTCAGAGATGATACATTATTGCAGCGTGTTCATTTGCTGCTCCAACGCTTTTCGATGATCGAATATGTTACCAAACTGAGTGCGATTCCAAGTTTTCAGCACTTGTTTAAGGTATTTTAGCTTTTGTTGAAATTGAAACATCTTGGCTCCTGCGGGGGGAGTGAAGGATTTCCAGGTAGCGATGACCACTTCTTTGAAGTTAGGATGAGAAAAACAGAAGGATTCAAAGTGGAAAGGTCTGTTGCTCTTTGACTTTGGACGCGATCACTGTAGCATTATAGGCCAGTGATCTGAGCCTACTTGAGGCAAGATGGATGCATGGAAGTATCCACCAAGGTGAATGGAATTATCCGACAAAAGGAAACGATCTAGTCTGGAAGTTATATGCTGGAATCCTCTTCGTTTATTGGTCCATGTATACATACCATTCGCAGTCTGAAGGTCCATGAGCTGATTCCTGTATATAAAGTCTTTGAAGCCGATGTTGTCCCCTTCCAATCTTGCTCGAACTCCGAATTTTTCCTCCAGCGCTATAATGATATTGAAGTCACCACCACTTATCCAGAGGGGATGGCTCCTGCCAGAGCTAAGAGTTGTGAGTGTGTTCAGTAAATCTAGATTTTTTTGTAAATCTTGAGGAAAATACACATTAGTGAGAAGACCATGGATATTAGTACCAATTAGGTGGAAAGTAGTTTGAATGAAGAAGTGAGAGGCATGAAAATCTTAAAGGGAGAGAATTTGAGGGTTCCATAAGATAGCCAGCCCTCCAGAAGCGCCTGATGCATCCATAGAGACTGAGCAACATCCTATCCAAACTTTGTTCAGAATTTTCTCCAATACATCGCTATTGCCTTTGGTTTCTTGTAGAAAGACTAATGAAGGCTTTTCTTGCTGGATCATGTTTTTTAACATTTGGTATTTTGCAGGGCTGTTAAGCCCTCTCACATTCCATGAGATTAGCTTCATGAGGAACTGTGGGGAAGAGCTTTAAAGGACTTGGTCAGCTTGGGGAAACTTCCAGAGTCCACCAACATTTCTCCAATAATGATAGTCCTTTGCAAATCTGTTTTGCGCCCTCGTTTTTTCGAGTCTTTCAATATTTTTTTACCATCCCAAGGACTACCTGCCTGAATGCCAAGATATTTGTTTTGCTGTGCTCTGATTAGAACTCCTTCAAGTCTTTCAATCTCCCTTGGGGGTATATCATTGAAATCTTTCTTTCGACACGCTGCTTCCAGTTTGAGTATGTCCAGACCTCCCAGATCTACAATTTCTGGTTCCTCCTCCATGTGTGTCAATTTGTCCTATTCCTCCTCATCTGAATTTTGATTAATATTGAGAGCTAGAGAAGTGTCAATATCCATGGTGGAAGATTGTAGGGCTGTTTCTGAAGCTTTATTTTTGTTAGTGGAGGTTGAGACGGGTGTGCTGGTTGGAGTGGACTTTGAGGACGAAGCTGAAGGATTTGGGGGAGGCACAGGAGTGGAAGGGGAAGGATTTGAAGGTGGGATGAATGTGTGATCCTCCAAGATGTTTGGAGAGGACAGGATTCCAAAACTATTCCGAGTTTCATGTTTCTTGGGATCTTCTGGAGCAACTGGAGATTTCTTGGTTTGCTTTCTGCGACTGGGAACTTTGGTAAATCCTTCAGCATCTTTACTTGCCTCAGATGCGGAAGCTTTAGACTGAAGATTCAGAGGGAAATCCCTGAAAATATGGCCATGTTCATGGCACTTTTTGCAGCGAAAATGAATATGTTCGTAGTCTATTGTTTGGACCCATTCATAATCTTCATGAAATAAACTTACCGAATCCGTGAGTTCTTTGGTTAGATGCATGTGTACACAGATCCTGGCATAGGAGGTGTATCTTCGGTATTTAGTTTCCTCAGCGACTTTGATGAAGACTCCTAGGCTGTTGCCAATGTCCTTTAAGGTCTCCTTGTTCCAGTATTCTGCAGGAAGAGAATACATGCATATCCATATCGGAGCCCAGTTGAAATCCTCTTTGTCTAGATCGAACCTCACTTTCCATTCACGAAGATATAGGCCTGTAGAGTTGAAGAAATACAGACCTCCTTTGAAGATGCGAGTTTTGTCTTCCAGGCAGTTGAAGATAGCAGTGAAGAAACCTTTGGGACCTAGCTGCAGGGAGACTTGTCCTTTAGGCTTCCATTTGGAGGCTATCCATCCATGCAAGGCCTTTTCAGTTGGCCAGAATTTGAGGAACTTTCCTATGAGTGCATGATCACTCATATACTAGATTTGGGCGTTGATTCGATCAGTGGGAAGATCTATTTTAATTCTCTTTACCGACTTGGGAATGCATGTTGTAGAGGACGCTTTTGGCTATGACGTCGGCTTGTTCTGATCTGTACCTTTGTCTTTGGCTGCCGCCTGACCTGCAGCAACATCTCCATTGTTGTCTTTGATAGGATCGATGTGGGGGCCATTAGTTGGGGCAGGGCCATAACCGACTGGAGCTTCTACGTTTACTAGAGTGTCAGCGGAAGGATCTGATGTGGGAGGGGGGGGCAGAGCCCACCCCTCCATACAGCGGAACCATGATGAGATGCTTAGTGGCGTAGAGGGATAAGAAAGCCGAGGGCATAAAGGAGAAGGGCGGAAGGTTTATTCAGAAACCCTAGCAGGGGCAACATCACACCTTGGAAGCGCTCTGCAAAACCTGGAAAGCTAAACATTTTTTTTAATTCGTAGTATAATGTTGTTAGCAATATAGTACATTTAAATTGTTAGAATTTGTTAGCAGTATAATACATTTAAATTGTTAGTAGTAAAATGTTGTCAACTTATTTGTTTGCTTGTTAGGTTTAAATTTGAAAATTTCCTAAATACATGCGATTTTCTTCAGTGAGTTAGAGTTTCTGGTTTTTGTGATGGAGGGTATGGTGGGCACAAGTTATCAATAGTCTAGATTATGATTGGTACTTGATTGGATTATGGTTATGACACCAGTGTAATTGAATGATACATAAATTTTGTTTGCAGTTGTTAGCAGCATAATGTCGATCGAAGTTATTAGCAGTATAATACATTTAAATTGTTAGCAGTATAAATGTTGTTAGCTTGTTTGTTTGTTTGTTAGATTTAAATTTAAAAACTACCTAAATACATGTGATTTTATTCATTTTCTTTAGTTCCTCCCTCCCTCTTATCAATTCGGGTAATGACATCCCTTCCCTAATGGTTTAAATGCTTGCGCTGTGAGTTGTATATTCGTGGTGCTAAAGAAAGGTTTGGAAGTCTCTCTGTTTTTTCAAGGCCAAAACATTATGTGAAGAGGGGATACAACCACCATATGTGATTGCAACAGAGAAAAGTGCTTGCATATTCATCAAAGAAGGTGCTTAGAATTAGCTATAAGGATTTTATGTTGTTGTATGGAACTTGGTGATTCAAACTAGAAAAGATGGTTAGCAATAAGGTGCCTAAAAATGTTGTTGTTACTCACTCCTAAACAAACCATAAACTAAAGCTTCTAAGGAAAACATTAAACTACATGATTCATTGCTTTAGAGTTAATGATTTTCTCTAAATAAAAGAGCATATTTTGATGATTGAAAAAAGCATTAAAACTTGACATCGAAATAAAAATAATTTTCAAATTAGAATTCAAATTCAAATTCAATAGAGTTCAGATTCTTGAATTCAGTTTATCTAACTTTGATCAAATTATCCAAATAGAGTTCAATTATCTACAGATCATATTATCCCAACAAAGTTCAAATTCTTGAATTCAATTCATCCACCTTTGTTCCTTGATCATCACAGTGACCATTAACAAACATTCTGAAATCAAGTAAAATTGGATGTAACTGTATAGAAGAGAATGGATTTTTTTATCATTTTCAATCGTCAATCTGATGAAATAGATAATCCTTAACTGTGTAGAAGTGTGGCTTCTACTATTAAACCAATCAACATATTGCATCCTTACAGAATTTACATTGCAATGTGGTTACAAAAATTATGTCATGCCACCTTATGTTTCATGGCCTCTATTTAATGCATTGCCCAAAATTATTGAGTTGCTTGCCTAGCCCAAGTATGGTTGACTACCCAAGATTGGTTGATTAGGATGTGCTTGAATGTTTCCATATGCTTGACTCCAATTTCCTCCTTTTAGCCATGGAGGGATGGAGTAGCCCAAGTGTGCACTTGTGTTACTAACCCAAACACTGAGTGCAAGTGTCATATAAACAAAGTTAGGATTTAAACTTGCACTGGTAGGGGTATAAGAGGGGGGCATAACCCCTGGATGATTGCGGGGGACTTGGATGTTAATCAGGTGTTGGTATGATGGTGTGTGCTCTATAATGTGGTCCAACGTGCTGGACATCATCCTGTTTTCCTCAAATTGGCTTGGACCATAGCCTTCCCTGCTTGTGACCCCTCCTCCTTTTTCCAACACCTATTGAACCTTTCTTGCGTCCCTCTCTCTCCTTTCCTAGTTTTTTTGATATTCCTTGTCTTCCCTTGCTTTTTGTCTTTCCAACCTTTCCTTTGCTCGAAATTCTGCTATTGCAGTCGCTGCAACTCTCTTTTCCTTGGCCAACTCCTTGTTTCTCTTTTTAGATTCTTGAATATTATTTTTTTTACGTCCATACTCAAACAATAAATCCCAAACGAAGACAATCTGATGTTGAGTGCCTTGATGATGCCTTCACTCTCTCTACTGGTAACTTTAGGAATGAACCAAGTATTCTATGCTTTAATGTCCCATGCTCCTCAAGAGCTAACACTTGGATTTCAACCTCCAGGACAATTGATTGGCCCCCATTGTTGTCTTCGTCAGGTACTTCATGCTGATTAGGCTCCTCTTTGGGTGATCCATTGTCAACAAAATAATGAACAATTTCAATGTTCAACTCTGATGGTTGTGAAGGCATGTCGATGCTTTCCTCATTGGTAGTAGACACATTATGTGTGTTGATATTCATCATGGCCTCTTCCAACCATGATGGTGGGCTTACTTGGGTTGGCATGCTCAATTTCTCATTGTTTAATCCTATTGCATTATAATTTGAAATCAAGTTTACATTTTCTTTAGCTTAATCAACCGCCTCATATGGAATATCACATGAAGAATTGGCCAGTGGTTCAATGGGTGTGAGAAACTCCATGATATTGATAGTTGGTTCATGAATGAACTATGTCTCACTCACATGTTCATCATAATCACCATAGAAGTGCCCTTCAGAAAGGGATATTATACGTTCAACAACAACATCATCTTCTTGACTATCAACTTGGTCTTGTAAGTTCTCTGCTTCTTGACCTTCCACATCAAATTCTTGGCTACAACCAATATCATCCATAAGAGGATGAACATTAAGTGGCCATATACTAGTCCTCCTAAATCCAACCTTGATATTAGAAGGTGTGAGAGCCCTTTTAAATGACTTACTTGCAAGATTAGCTAGCTAAAACCTCTTTAATTCCACCCCTGGATTCTTTTCCATCCACGAAGCTCACTCGACCTGAAATAGTTCTTGAAAGGCCCAAACATGCTGACATCTAGGGGTTGCAATCTGTGAGCGGTATGAGCTAAAAATTTTAACAGGTCAATGCCCAAATTGTTGGCCTCCTCAATTGTATGCACAACCATGCGGTTTCCATGGCCATTTAAAATCAATAGGTGTCTGTTTTCAGGTGAGATACCACCTAGTACAAATGCAACAAAGTGACAAAGCCAATTTAGGAACATTTCCTTTGTCATCCATGCATGGGAATGTTCAGCTATGCATGCACCTGGTTCACAATTATGTATATAGTTTTTTAGTTGTGTTTTACCTTTGAATAGATAAAATCTTGGGAATGAAGAACCAACTGCATTGACACAACAAACAATAGTGATATTCCCTACTCTTAGGCACATTTATGCTTCCTCTCTTGGAAATTACCTGCATACCACGATTCATTGCTTCATATAAGATTGTTTCATCACAATTCCATATATGGTCTGGGGCATATGAGTGTTTCTCATATGCAACATAAAGAGTGCTATAGAACTTGTACATAAGTTTAGGGCATAGATATAAAGTCCTATCTCTGTCAAGGCCCTCAACACTATGTAGCACAAGGTCTGGATGGAATTTTTGAATCCCACTCCACCGTGATTTACCAAGAAACCCATCTTTGAAGGGGTTTGGCCTCCCCTGACAGGTTTGAACTATTGTGGATTGAATTTGTATAATCTCTAACCCATGTCCCAATTGGGCCATCTCCTTACACCACTCAACCACCTCGTCCTCCTCTTCAGTCATAATTGTAACAGGCACTCTACACTTTGTATTAGTCAACCCATTTATCCAATAATGTATGTTAGAGGCAAAAATACCATGTTTTTTTTCAGAGGCATGGATTGAATGTCCCTTAAACTTGATTTCATCAATTGCAACTAGCATGTCTTACTTTGTCCAGCCTTTGATGGCACTAGTTTTTTTTGTTGAACTTGCACCTTGCACTGTGGTTGAAGGTGGCTCTGTGGTTGATGGCAGGATAGCATGATCTTCCACCACAATATCCTTTTCAACGACATTACTTAGTGCATTGGGAGCATTCACATCACCCCCCCATCCTCATATGATGAAGTGGATCGCAGTTGGGCCCCCCTCTCCCCTCGCCTCCTCCTATTCCTTGTACGATATGTAATAGAAACTCTTGGCATGGATGCAGCAATTTCAGAGTTACCACAAATTATGATTTTAACTTTTTTATTAGAAAACAAGGTAATTCATTTTCCTTTGCAATCAATGAGTAACAACAATCAATGCTTTATCTATATATTGTAACTTCAATCTTACATTTCCTTAACGTGATCCTTACAAGTGACTGAATACATCTTGGATCTGAAACTCATAATTGGAAGGGTTTTCACACATAAAATTTCATATTACAGGAGGTGTGGAATAATTAAATTCAGAGAAATAAATAAGAAATATATAAAGAAACAGTGAGGATTCACACATAAAAATTATTTATGATTTCTCTTGCATGGTTGTGGGCTTTATTTGATTGATTTTTCTAGGCTGTGAGGATATTCTAAGGTTTGCTACATGTTATTAATGATTGGAGTGTATTTTTTCAATCACATGTAAGCTTACTTCTCCTCAATAGAGACCTATTGCAGGCTATCGAAAAATATCAGGTCTGAAGCATTGCTATTATAGTAGTCTAATATTGAATTGCAGGGGTTAGATTTGGGGTTACAATGGAATTGAACCTTTCTTGGATTTTAAATTCTTTATTGATTCCTAGATGATTCTTTTTGTTATCCAAACATTTAATCAATGTCTTAATCTGCTTGCAACCAATGTTAATATTTGACTTTCCTTTTCAGCTTTAAACCATGGAATTGGTTTTTTTGCAACAACTTTGACATAACAGAATTTCTTCAACCCAACTATTTTTTTGTGTTCTCAAATAATTATTCTTGGCATTCATTTTATCTTTTTGCAGTATTTTTTGAAAGTATAAACTCTAAATTCCTAGTTGGTAAAACTATGAGTTATTAGGAAGAGCTATAGAGAGTAAGGGTTCTTAGATGTAGTATGTTTATGTAGTTATTCCCTTTCAAAGTCTAAAAGTCTAAGGGTTTAGTTCTATTTCTTTTTGTTCTTGCAATTCAAAGCCTAAGTCAAATACTAGTAAGAGGTTTCTTTCCTTCTTGTTCTTGTTCCACTTTATCCTAATTATTATAACTCAACTATATAAGTTATATCTTGACAT
>APFE030882717.1:0-37672 GCA_000404065.3 Pinus taeda
GTTAACCAGCTTTCACAAGCTATGGTTAAGCCTACCAAGCTCTTCTGGAAGGCGGGCAAGCATGTATTGCGCTACTTGAGAGGCACATTGGGATATGGTTTGTGGTATAGACAGTAGGATGAGGTGAAGCTATGTGGCTTCACGGATCATATTGACATCAGGTACCATCATATCAGAGATTGTGTGCAGCGGAGGATCATGTTATTTCCGTACATTCCAACGGAGGATCAGGATGCTGATATTCTGATGAAGGCTCTCACCAGGAGCAAATTTGAGTACCACCGAAGCAGGATAGGGGTTTCTGATAATCCATATCTTGTCGAGAGGGAGTGTTGAGATTGCAACAAGATGATGGAGCTTAGTGAAAAGTGTCACCTTCACTAAGTGGGCCCGCAGGCTATTTTTGGCGCAAGTCTATTTTTAGACTATGTCTATTTTTAGACATATGGATCATGTCTATGGATTGCAGGTTGCTGTTTATGGATGACTGATCAAGTTGAAAAAATAGATGGATTCTATTTTTGACCAAAACGGAGTGACCACAGCGGAGTGACAGCTCAGTCTAAAAATAGAAAAGTCAAATATTATTAGCTCACAATAATATTTAGACTATAAACTTTGTCTTATTCTCTTGGAGCACTTCAGTTTGAGCTACGGATGTGGCACATGCAGATGCAAGAAGGAAATACGTGGTTCTTATGGGATGACTAATATTTGCATGCAGGACTTCAGTTAGAACTCAAGTGAGTTGAGTTTAGTGGACTGGAGGTGCAGTTGATGGAGTTGTGTTCAGTTTAGCTTAAACTGGTTGTATTTAGTCTAACTGGCAAATAGACTAGAGATGAGTTGGGTGAATTAGTTATTAATTAATTCACAAGTTATTAACTCATAATACAACTAATGAATACATCAGTTAACTCAGTTGCATGTCAGTGCATGTTCAGTTCAGCAGGGACAGGTGTTAGAGAATCAGATTGTTGTTAGTTGTGACTATAGTGTGCATCAGATCTTGCACAATCAAGGGATTGAGTATGCCAATGAGTTTGCTCACGTATTTTCCCACATTGTAGCTTGTGCTCACGTGATTTAGCCAAGGAAATACGTGGTTGCCTTGGAATTATCATCAGTTCTTGAGCAGGTATTGAGCAGCGGAGGCAGGCAAGCAGCGAAGAAGATTTGAGCCAGTGATTGATTCAGATCTGAGCTGTATTGTGTGTAACAGAGGTGGAGATACTTGTGAGAAGTATTATGCTGTGTAATGTTACATGACTCAATCATTAATATACAGATAGTTGGGGTTTTTAGCGAGATGCTTTCCCCGGGATACATACTGTGTTAATGTGTGAATGCTCTTGATGTTTTATTGTTATTGATGCTGCTATATTGATGATCAACGTAGAGGAGCTTATGTATTGTGTATGTTTTCCACAATAGTACATGATCAGGATAATCTCTGTTGAATATGTGTTAAATTATTCAAAATTTCTACACTCTGTGGAAGCAAGGGTAGATCACTAGCTGAAAGCCTCTAGATGGTAGCTAGTGGGCCTCAATAAAAGAAGATAAATAGATAAAAATTGAAGAAAAATATGATGAAAAAATATTTATCTTACCTCGATTTATGTGCATGTATCACAAAGGAAAATTGATAAGATAGGTTGGATATACCAGTCTACACATTTGGCCTAAGGCATCAAGTCACGCACTCTCGAAGCACCCATAAATTACCCCTACACCATTTTCCATCATTGCCCATCATACATAACCTCATATCAACATCTCTAAGTCCTTTTCATGCATTTTCATCCACTTCCTTGAGTGGCTATAGGATATTCTTGTAATGCTACAGGATAGCCTAGATTTAATAAAAAGTTATAGATCAAGGATTTTCTTTGCATATAAGCTCAACAAAAGAATCATAGGCATCACAACACTCATCCATTCCATCAACATGCCAAACCTCTCATCTTTTCCTCCACTATTCATCATTCTTTTCAGTAGTAACTTGAAATCCTTGTCTTTTCCATCACAACCACACTCAAAAGCATCTCCAACACCATCATTAACTCCTTGAATTATCAGTACACCTTAATGTGTCATAAATATAAAATGATGAGCATGAAGGGTTTATGTGACTTCTACAAGAGACTATAGAGTCTTGTAGTAACCTGCAAAAACCCTATAAGACCAAGTCTCTTGAAGTCCTGAAAAAGATCACTACATGCCATAAATTTCTACATCTCTAGAAGTAGCACTAATAATTAAGATACGCCTTCCAACTCATATATATATATATAATATTATATATATATATATATATATATATATATATATATATATATATATATATATATATATATATAACCCATAACAACTACATGATCTCCTGTAGACTACTACAGGATCACTTGTTTAGTAATAGTAGCATCATATCACATGTAAAAGCATCAAAGTAACCTCCAAAATCATCAGAAGGTACGAAATAAAGTATGAGGATCTCCTAACATTACCAATTGAAATTATCCAAAACATTAGAAGTTATTATAAGTGCAAAATGCGATTGGATTTGCAAGAGAAAATCGCAAAAACTCTTAGCCAAATATGATAGCAAACATCTATTTTTCTCAAAATCTCTCCATATTTGTGAGGATGAGTAAGACAAAAACAATGAGTAATTTGAAAAGTAAGACAAAAATAGAGAGTAATTTGAAAAGTAAGACAAATTTTCTTACTGATGGCAAGGAGAAATAAAGTACGAGTATGCTAGAGAGCGATGAGAGGTAGGTGGGCGCAAACTAAATCATTGCGCGTTGAGGTTCCTCTCATCGCCCACCAACACCAACTCCACTTAAACTCAATATCACTACAAGCTTGCCACTTCACGTTCTGTATGCAAAAGTGTTTAAAAAAACCTTGATAAGGTTTGCTACTACTACATGAATAAATTATAGGTATTGGGCTCAAAAAATTGTCTATTACAGGAACCAACCTTTAAATTGCTATAGATACATAGTTTATGCTACAGGATATCGAATTTCATCTAGAACATTGATGGAAGAGGTCTTGATTAAGCTAAAAAACTGAATATATCCTCAAAGAAGAATTAATTTAAGCATTTCTCCACTCGCTTGCTCACATTTTTCATATGGTTTGATGCTCAATTGCTTCAATTTATTGGTAGGATTTTTTTTTTTTTAAAGATTCCGAGTTAAAGAAAGAGGCAGTAAAATAATTTTTTTGCCTTCAAAAGTTCAAAATGAAAGAATGATTTAGAACATGAGGTGATAAGTTGATAATTTTCTTTTAAAAAATTCTATTTGAGTACTATGTATTCCTCTTAGCTACAAGATCCCCTATTATCACATGAAACCCCTAATTCTTGTATCAACACAAACAAATATTCTGTTGTAAAAATTTCTTGTCCAATTTTTTTAAGAATTGTGTAATACAATGGGAGGGGGATTTAACAGGAGAGAGCCCACAAATCCCACTTGGATTCATCACAATCTTTAGGTCAAGGCTATCTTTGAAAACTATCATTTCCCTAGAATTTTTTCTAAACCTACAACATCTTGAGGGCCATGAAGTGGTTATTGTGGTTAAAGGATTGATCATATACCTTGATGAGTACTTTATCAATAGAGTCCCTACCCTTCCAAAGGGAATTACTTTGATTAAATAGGAGAGACAAGATGCCATCATTTCAAAAAGAGGATTTTTTTTTCTCCTTGAAGTGTAACCAGATGAAGACAAAAATAGGATAGAAAGGGAAATCCTACCACACCCCCGGGATGAATAAGCATATCATATCCTTAAATATATAAATTCTTGTGAAGGAAGACAAAGCATAGTTTATGCTTATCAATTTAGGCCTCATTATCGACTCATATTCCAAGTTGGCCTACCTATTCATGAGAGGCTAAGCATCCCATGTTTTCTCTTCCAGTCCCTGAAAGAGATGAATGCAAAGTTGGAGGGAAAACAAAATTACTTGGACCATCCACTAGCAAAATTTTGAGGTCAAAAAATAGGCCTCAAAACAAAAATAAACGAAAAAAAATCAACTTAAAAAAAATCAATAGGATTCGATATGACGATGTCAACCATGGGGGATGATTCACCATTTTTGGAGTAAAAAGGTTAAAAAAAATAAAAATAAAAAAAAACTACTTGTTCAACTCATATTTTCAACTTATCTCTCTACGATTTTACTCAAATTTCAAGCGGGAGCACTCATTGGATGCAAAATTTAATTTTACATCCAAGGACTACCAATGTTGCATACTTTTGATCGATACTACTACACAAAAATGTGAAAAACATGAAAAATGTTATTGCAATCACACCCTTTCATGTATTTCACATTTTTTATGAAATCGGGTCCATCAAAAGTATGCAATAAGGGTACTCCTTGGATGGAAAATTAAATTCCTCATCCAGGTAGTTCTTTCACTCGAAATTTGAGTAAAATCATAGGCTGATAACATGAAAATACAAGTTGAAAAAGTAGTTTTTTCATTTTTTCCCTCCAAAAGTTGATGAGGTAATCTAATATCATTTTATTGTTTCCATTATTATATTATAATATTCCTTAGGAGATCCATTTTAGACCTCAAAATTTCTCTAATATGGCCTATGTTGGGTCCATTTTTTGGGCACTTTTGATCAGAAAGCGATTGTGGAAAATAGAATGCGTGAGATGGAAAATAATGGTTAATTGAAACAAAAATCAGTGGCAGAGAAGCAAATCCAAGAGTAGGAAAAGAAGGACCAAGGTGTTATAGTTTTGAAGGAACCAATTGAGTGTGAATCAAGTGAGCCTGAAGTGGATTGATCTTGTCAAAGTGGTTAAAGTTGATTTTATCAATCAAGCATGAGTTAAAATTGATAGCACCAAAGGAGATAAACTAGATGAGATCAACAAGACAAAATTATATAAAGAGATGCAAGGCGAATTACAGGGGGGAGACAGATTAGAGAAAAGGGAGGACATGTTGCAAGATTTTCCATTCATGTTCTGATATTGTGTTCTATCTATGTAATCAAGGTTTTTGTGGGAAATAATATGTTCTTTTAATATTCATTTGGCATGATGATAATATAATGGTGATTATTCAAGGAGGCTAGAGCAAGAGGGGTGCTTTTTAACCTCGAAGAAAAATTTGAAATAAAGTTCTCTTGGGTACATGGGAAAGCCTTGACCAATCAAGCCGAAGTTGTGACAACCCCTGGCTAAAAGTTCATGTAATAAAAGTTAATAATGGAAAAATAAGACCACAGTTAAGGGACACTTATTCCAAGTTGAACAGTTGGCAAAGATATCCTAGTGGGCATCACTGGATGTGTTTATCGCTAAAGGAAATCGACAAAGCAAAATACATTAGAAAGGAAAAAAGGTATTTTTGGCACATCTATTTATGAAAATAAAAGAAAATAGGATAAATGTTACGAGAATAAGTCCCTTAGGGCTTTGGGACAGAACCATAATAGAGCAAGAGTAATTTACAACAAGAAACACGCATACAACTTAGGCAACATGCTTAAATAAACAAAATATGCGAGGATGAACATACCCGGATGTCCTTCGTTTGGGTATTTCCAGCTAGGGTTCAAACCCTCTGTAACTCCTGATGATCTTCGAATTTTTAAATCAACCAATTTGAATCACATAGCAACATATAGATAAAGCATTTTAATGAAATCAAATTTATATCATATAAGTAAATGGTTAGTTATACATCAAAATAATCATTCATACATGAACCATAACAATAACATCTGATGCATAAACAAAATCGATATTAGGAACAAGACAACGTTTCTTTTTATTATAGAAAACTATAATAAACATGGAAAGAGTTCACTTGAGTATTCCTCTTCCTGCTCCAAGCGGAACCGTCCTCCAGGTCCTTCCAGTCCTAGTCTTCAACAACCTCCTTCCATAACCAATACCATGATATCTCAAGCAAGTGGGAGAATATCAACACTCAAGGAAACAAGGGTTTCCTGAACTTGGGGAAGTGCTTGAAGCACGAGGATACTTCAGACTTGATCAGGGGATAATCTCAGTATAGTAATTCTATCTCTTCTCTCCTCCTTAAGGCCTTCCCATAGAAGTCTTTTTATACTTCTCCCAAATTAGTTTTTGAGTTGGGAAATAGTTGGGCCACGAGCACTAGGAGGTAATCAACAGGTAAAACCCATGAACTCCACCCATAGTTAAGGAAATTTAATTTTTTAAAGTGTTTTAACACATATACGCGAGTTTGGTATTGACTAACCCCTGTGTATACGCTTTTATCATAGGGAAAAGTAGTGTACAGGGAGTAAAACACTGTTTTTAAAATATTTTGACCAAGTCTGGAAGGAGGGGTTGCCCTATGACATAAACCAAGCATCACAAATACCAAGGGTGATATTTGGAGCTATAACAAATGCCCCCTAATATATGAGGTCAGAAGGGGTACATGATGACCGAAATGTATTAAGTATATGGAAAGGAAACCCGTTGAAAACTAAGAAGGACTTCACCAGATTTTAGCCTGCCAAGCCATCAAAAAGAAGATCAGAAAGAAACAACTGTCTGAGGTGGGCATACCCATGCTCAGAGAAAGTAAAACATGTCTGCATATCAAGTACAAGCAGATCCACTATGTATACAAGTATAAAATACTGAAAGTACATAGTGAATCATCTGATTGTAATCGAACAAATACATCTCTGAACATCACATATATAAGAAGATGATCAATGAAGTTGAAGGATGAAGTTGATCAGTGATGTCAAAATTGATCCCAATAGTATTAAATGAACATGATGGAATACGATGATACTACATCGCAACTCAGATGCTAGCATATAAAATGTCATTGTGAAGGACTGCAACATATAATGTGGATGGTGTCAACTAGCAGTAACAGGAGCAACTGATAAGTGAACCAAAGAATGCTAATGCAACCTGAGGTCTTCATCGATCACCATGGTACATTTATACACAATGGGAATAAATGATCAGAAGTCGACCATGTGAGAAATCGTTTGATTATCGGCCATTGATGTATACCATTAACAAACGTGAGACTACTCACCGATAATGATAATGAGAGTCAAGGTACCTAGTACAATCTAACAAGTGAGAATGAATGAGCTGAGGTCGAACACCTGGAAGAATCTATCAATCAAGGGACAATGATGGTTTCCCACTGTCGATAGCGAAGGATCTGCCACTGATGACTGCAAACTCCAAGGTACTACCAAATGAACTCTAGATCTTTGCCCTAGAGCAATGAGTCGTAGTCGATAGGAAAAGATCCGCTAGAAGGAAGGCATTAAGGCATCCTTCATCAATCTAGCATGAGTGTAACCATAGGCCAATAAAGTGGAAGGAATTAGACGAAAAAAGATGTAGTAACCCAACTAAAGCACGTTTCCGGCGTACACAAGATGTAGCTAGCACACGATAGAAACCCTCTAAACCAACCAATAATGAAAGCTGACACAGAGGTGAGGAATCCACCAATGGGTCAAATGGAAACCAAGGCACTGCACAAATCCCAATGTGTGATAATGAAAGTTGCTGTCGAACACAAGGGAAACCACTTAGTCAAAGACCCATGATACTGATCGATGCTGAGCACAAGGTGACCTATCAATAATGAAAATAGGGCTAGGGTGCGGCTCTAGGCCTACCCTTAGAGCAATATGTTGTCGTCGATAAGGACAAGACCCGCAAGCAAGAAGTTAATAGAGACATTCTCAAACCAGCACGAGTAAAGGACCAATATAACTGATGTGATGACAAACAAGACATTGACAACTAGGGATGGTTGACTGAAAAATAGGTCAAGAGACATTGCAGAGAGGTCAATGTAGGCTTACTTCCCTTGAAAAGAAGAACGACTCAATGATGACTATGTGGCAGCATATGTTAACTCTGTATAAGCTCGTCATGCAGGAGGCATGAACAAACTCTCCATATGATTGGAAGAGATAACCAATTGGAGGAGAACTGACTCAATAACACGGTTAAGGCATACCTAAGTCAAACTAAATCCCACCCAAAATGGAGGAGAGACTTTCTTTTGAGTGCTTTGGTCAAGGGTGACACAACTGACTCTAGCTACCAACAATATATGGAAATGTTTTCCTGTTCCCGCTCTTTTTGGAATATCTATATATCTATATATATCTATTATATATATATATATATATATAATATATATATATAATATATATATATATATATATATATATATATATATATATATATATATATATATATTATATATATATATATATATATATATATTTTTATTTTTTTTGTCTTTCCCTTTAAGCTGGAAAAAGAATAAAAGAATGCTATACTATAGTGGAAAGAACGAGTGTCAGTGAAATAGATGATCTAGTTCTTGGGATGGGAACAATCCTATGCTCAATGCAGGGAGGCAACCGGTCAAGGGCACTCAAAGGGATGTTCCTTCCAAGGATCAAAAGGTGTGTTAAGTTGTAGAAGCTAAGTGATTGCAGGTTTGATTTTGCAGAATACATGGTCAAATAAGTGGCTTGAAGACGAGTCCAAGTGAAGTCGGCTCAAGGCCAAAAGGTGCAAATAGTCAAAATGCAATGCAACAATACAACTCAACACAAAGGAGCCTCTAGGGTATAAGGCCAGAACGAAGTGAAGAAGCAAAGAGAAATGAGTCTTCAATGCACAAGTCATGGTGGGACTAAAGAGGACTCCCGAGCCTACTCAATATAGTAGCATGGGAAACAAATGTCAGTGAGGTGCTAACGACGATTCCCATGTAAAGGATGGCTATACCATCATGTCATGATTTAAAAATCGGCGAGTGAACATGGTTTACTAACCATAACACGATGGGATCGACCCTATGGCTAGTGTATTGACAAATGGAGGCTATTATGCAAGATGCAACGGAAAAAATGGTTTCCCTAACCTATATGCAAGTGAGTAAACGATACCTGCCAACTTGTTCCCTTCAAAATCGACTAACTCATAAGCCCCTTTTCCTAAAACTCGCTTCACTATAAAGGGACCATACCACATAGAATTGAATTTTCCTGCCCCCAAGGCATCTTTATCTTGGTCATAGACCAAGACAAGGTCGCCTTCAGAAAATATTCGAGGAAGGACAACTTTATTGTACTGAGTTTTAAACCTTTTCTTATGGGCCTCATTTATTATGGCAGCATCTCGATGCTGCTCATCGAGATGTTCCAAATGAATGAGGTGCTCTTCGAGACTAGAGGTCTCTGGAAGAAGATCAACAACTAGCTTAAGGGATGGAATTTCACATTCAATAGGAAAAATAGATTCCAACTCGTAAACTAACTGAAAAGGTGTAAAAATGGTGGTAGTCTTTACCAAGGTTTGGTATGCCCAGAGAGCTGATTACAACATGATGTGCCAATTGGAGTGATTTTTTTCAATTGTCCTTTGCAGGATCGTCTTGAGGAACTTATTCACGGCTTCGACTTGCCCATTGGCTTGAGGATAATATGGAGATGAATGCTCCTGCCGGAAGCGCAATTTAAGAGCCAATTCAGTCATCAGTTGGTTCTAGAAATGACTACCATGATTACTGACAATCTCTCTCAGAATACCGAAACGTGAAGTAATCTGATCGAAGAGGAACAATGCTGTTGTTTCACTATCATTTTTATAAGCAGGCATGGCCTCAGCCCACTTCGTAAAGTAGTATACGTCCACTATAATGTACTTGTGATTCGTTGCTGAAGGCTGATTACAAGTAGTAATGTTAATGCCCCACTTTGTAAAAGGACCGACAATGACAATAGGAAAAAGAGGAGCTGGATGTGCGCGCATCTTCCGAGTATAGACTTGATAAGGGTGGCAATGTTTAACCACTTCAATACAATATTTGAAAATCGAAGGCCAAAAGTAGCCGGCAAGCAAGATTTTCTGGACTGTAGCAAGCCTTGAAAGATGACCACCACAAGCTCCATTGTGGCAATCATTGAGAACCGACTCTGCTTCCTCTAAAGTTAAACAACGCCTAAGGATTGAATCAACCCCTCGACGATATAATGTATCACCAATGATGACATAGTTCTTAGCCAAGTGACGTAATTTTCGAAGTTCATCCTTAGAGGAAGAAGGGGGGAACTTTGAAGTTTGGAGATAGATGATGATATCTCCATACCAAGGATCTTGTGAAGAGATGAGGAATAGATGTTCGTCTGGGAAACTTTCCTCATAAACAATATCTTCTTCACAAGGTAGCTTGGAAGTTAATTCCGCAAAAACTAATGACTTCTTAGACTTGGCCGACAAAAACTCGAGATCAAAATCTTGTAAAATAACAATCCATTGATTGTATTTGCCCCCAATCACTCGCCTACTGAGGACAAATTGGAAAGGATTGACCGCCACTAAGACGAATGTTTTGCATAGCAGAATATAATGATGGAGCCGCTGGACAACATTGACAGCTGCCAAGGCCAATTTCTCAACTGGAGAATAGTGTAGTTCAGGACCCACCAAGCCTCGACTCAAGTAGTAAATCACATGCTCCGTGAGAGCATCATATTCCTGAACCAGAACCATACCTATGGTTGATTCTGTGGCTGCAAGATATTAAAGGAAATCTCTACCATAATCTGGTGGACTCAAAAGCGGGGCAGATATTAACGCCTGCTTGAAGGCATCAAAAGATTGTTGTGCAAAGTCATCCCATAAAAATGGAACTCCTTTATTCAACAAACACATAAATCCTTTAGTTATCTCAGCATAGTTTGCTATAAATCGTCTCAAAAAATTTGCCTTTCCTTGGAGACTTTGAAGTTATCGGATAGAAGATGGGGGAGGCAACTGAATTATTGCCTCAACCTTGAAGGGATCAACTCGAATCCCTTCAGTTGATACAATGAACCCTAACAACCGACTAGATGTAACCGTGAAAATGCACTTGTTCGGATTCAACCGGATCTTGTAAAATCAACATCTCTCAAAAACTAACCGAAGATGACTAGAATGATCGATTCTCTTTCGAGAACGAGTAGCTAAATCATCCAAGTATGCCTTGATGACATGCTTGATGTCATGGAAAGCGTAAGACATGGCCTACTGAAACGTAGCTCCAACATTTTTAAGACCAAAAGGCATCTTTTTGTATGCAAAGGTACCCCAGGGACAAATGAAAGTTGTCTTATGCTGGTCTTCTAAACGAATAGATATTTGATTATAATTGGAGAATCCATCCATGAACGAGAAAATCTCATTACTTGCACATTCATCAACTATCTGATCAATAAACGGTGTGGGGTAATTGACTTTTGGACAAGCTTTGTTCAAATCCCTAAAGTCAATGCACGCTCAGATCGTTCCTTGTTTTTTATCAACCAGGACTAGATTAGAAACCCAGTCCGTGAGAGGAACGGGGTATATGAAACCAGCCTTGAGCATCTTTTCTACTTCAGCTTTAATAGTTGCTGCTTTCCTAGGATTGACCGGCCAAAGCTACTGACGTGGCATTTTCATATGTCTTGATCTCATGTTGAACGATGGATGGATCAATACCAGGCATTTCTTTATAAGACCAAGTGAATACATCCCGAAAATATTTAAAGAGGTTGGTGTAAATTTGAGTCTCTTCAGGGGAACACTTGGCTTCAATGAAGACATTTTCTATCACATTAGGGTTCCTAGAGATGTTTATTGGTACGATTTTTGAAATGACCAACATATTACCTTCGGCACGTATGTGTGCTGGAGCCAAAGGGTTTGAAGCCGTACAAACATCGCTAGTAAGCAGATTGGAGAACCTGGATTTGACTTCCTGCAATGGGGGAAGAAAATATGAACAATGATGTAAATATTACCATGGTTGATCTACACCTGTCATTGCTTCTAAGATTTCTTCCTCAGATGGTAAAACCGTATCTATGCAATCCATAGCAGAAGTAGAGTCAAGGGTCCAAGTCGGAGCCACATCACCATCTAACTCCTCCTCTGAAAAAGGAGTAGGATGGTCGTTTGCAGAGTTAACGATATATTGATATCTAAGCTCTGTTGTAGACATAGGGAATGCCATTCCACAGACTTGCCCTTCATATAATGTGGTTGTAGGTGAAAGTAAGGTAATGAGTTCGAAAGAAATCTTCCTATCAAGACTCTTTGGAGGACGAAATATCATTAATTCTAGCTATAATAGTGGGAAGATCAAATATACCCATCAGTGAAGAGTACATCCCAACTCCTAAATTCTCGATAGGTTGGCGAGGGTTATCTACCAATGAAACTGTAGAATCCGAAGTTTCTTGAGGGTCCCCTGGAGAATAATCCAATTGATCAACTTTAACAATTCTCCCCTCATGAGGAAAACAAAGGATGCGGAATAAAGATGACACTATGGCATCCATTTCATAAATCCAACTCCTCCCTAAGAGGAGATTGTAATCTAGGTTGGCATCAATGATTTATACTTCGATATTAATGACCTTTCCTCCAACACATATAGGAAAGGCCGGGATAATCCTGTGTGGCCTATGAGAATGTCCTTCAAAAGCTGTCAAGAGAGTGGGTGAAGGAACAACCGAAGGCGATCCAATGGCCTTCCAACATAACATAGACATTACACATGTGGAAGCTCCCTTATCTATAACTGTTCAAAAAATATTAGTTTTCCGGTAAATAGACTTTATTTGAAAAGCCATATGATGAGGAAGTCTCTTTTTGACATTAAGCATATCAAAAGTGAGCACTAAAGAATTTTTTGGATAAACTACCCCGATCGCTGAAAGCAAAGCACTTTGTTGAGCTGGACATGACTGGAGTACCTCTAAAGTAGACATAATGCAAGGACTCTGAGCCAGATCTTCTACAATCGATTAGTTCTGGGCTGCCCTAGCATTAGGGTTGATAGTCACATGCTTGGTGGAACCTTTCGGTATCTGAGGTATAGACTCGATAGAGGGTCACTCAATATGAAGTGGGTCCATAGTTTCGGGAACAAATTTATCCTTGGATGTTTATGATTCACCATAATCATGTGACCATGTAGGCACATTGATATGAGAACTCATCATGAAAAGATTTGAGGAATTATCCCCCTCCTGGTTGCCCCCTACAGAGGTACTATGGTTTGAGTTCGCGCTAGCAAGCAACTGTTGCCCTTGGGGGAAAGGGTTAGTTAAGACAGCTTGGGAGCTAGAATACCCTTGCTGCACTAACAAGTGCTGAGCGTCTTGAATTTTCGGCTAGAGATGAGTCAAATGATCTCCGCTGCACAACTTGCATGGAAATTTAACTTTCTTCTTAGACTCTTTTCTACCCTCATCGACACCATTGTCGGGCTTATTTGCATTACCCTTCCCTTCCTGATTCTTCTTTTTACCTTGTCCCTTCTTCTTCCCATCAGATTGTTGATTTCCTTTGGGGTTAGAGGCTTGGATGACATTTATGGAAGAAGTTTGGGAAGGTGAAGGAGTGGACGATGTAGCCTGATTGGAAGAAGTAGTTTGTAGAGAAAACTACTGCAATTGGTTCAAGAGGTTCACCGTATTGGCATCAACTGATCCAACTATACCATCAGCGTGAGGGCTTGGCTTCAGTTTGGCTACATCAACCATGGATCTAGGAGCATCAGGCAAGATTTTCTGAAGAGTCCCAGACTGAGAATATATCAATTCTAACTGTTGGGTGTGAAAGATAACTTGATCTTCAGAATAGATGTCGGACATAGAAACATCCTTGGAGTTCTCGGGTTGTAATGATTTTAAAACCATTTGAGATGAAATTCAAGTGGAATTTTGGATTTGACGAGCCTCTTTCTCCATCTCCATTCCTGGATATGATCTGAAATGTGGGTAGCCGTGTCCTGATGAAAATTGGCTAGAAGTTCAGTTCTGGCTTCATAATGGATAGGCAACTGAAAATGGTTTAAGAAAATGTTAGCCAAATTGGCGAAAGAAGTAAAAGTGCCTCCTGTCAACTCTATATACCACTTAGCCGAATTTCCTATTAAGGCACGCTGAAATAACCTCAACTTGATTGAATCATCGATCAGGGAGTTTGATGAGAACCATAAATGGAATGTCGTTACATGGTCACCCGGGTCTTCACCATTCTTCCCTTCAAATTTTGGAATATCCGATGGAAGTTTGGTTGGGACCGGAGGCCAAGCCCGATTGTATCTAATTGGATTGTTTGTCAACTTAGTCAAGTCTGGCAGATTAAGCATGGCCATAAACGGAAGTCGTGGAGGACCTTGGGGATTCCACCCAGATGGGGTGGGGTTCCCAAAAGTCTGAAAAGAATGACCTAAGTTTTGAAAGACACCAGGTTGCCTGAAGTAATTGTTAGAACCAACTGGACCAAAAGGTGACCCTTGTGGTCCAGCAAAACTCGAAGTTTGACCAACTCCAACCGGAAATCCTCCATAACTGGTAAAGTTGCCCCATAATGAAGTATTGTAAAGAGCTGATAGCCCCTGGTAAGGGTTCCAAGCATTAGCTAAGGGTGGAAAAATTTGAAATGAATTGACCGAGGAGTATGGCACATTCCCTTGTTGTCCGAAAAATAGATTCCTAGCTCCTATCCCACTAACCATAGGGTTTGTCCAACTCTGAAAGGGATTGCTGCCTTGACTTGTAAAATGAAAAGGCATAGATCCTACTGTCAAATTGGAATGTGGTATATGACCACTTCTAAACGGGAAACCCTGAAAAGAAGTCGATCCACTCATCATGGATGTGGAGGCGGTTGATGGCACATTCAATGGAGCTGAAGGAATACCTTGAGAGGGCATTCCAAAAGGGAAGAATCCAAAACTGGATGCATTAGCTTGGGAACTTCCACTCGTCGACGGAATGGAAGTAGGCCCAAATAAGGATGTGCTAGCAGTAGACCCAAATAAGGATGTAGAAGGGATGGAAATAGTTCCTCCCCCTTGCACTGATATGGGAGTCTGAATACTCGTAGCACTCCTGATGGATGCCACGCTTCTAGCAGTGGTCATCAAAGAAATAGATGTGTGTGGACCTGGGCTCGAAGGCCTGTGAATCAGAGTTCCAACATATAACAATATGTCTGGATGGTCAGGAGGGAGAGGAGAATCTGGAGCCGCAATTGACTATGAAATCTCTTCCACTTTAATACTATCTTCCGACTGGAAGAGTACTTGAGAAAGAACTGGTGTGTTCCTCTCTAAAATTGTACTAGTACGAGTTCTATCTTGTACACTAATGCCCCCAAGCGGAGGATCAATCTCCGACGCACCAGCTGCCATCGGTTGAAAACCACTGGCAGAATCACTCTTATGCCTTCTAGGAGAAGGCTCTAGACTCGCAAGTGAAAGCCCACGAAGTCTACATGACCATCTAGGTGGTCGGTCATCCACTTTGAATTATTTTCATAAGATCTACTTAAAGACTCAAGAAAATTGAAAGCTAGGCTGACTAGGAGCATAAACACATACTAAAAAGGTCCCTAAAGAAATCATCAATCAAACAATTTCCAAGTATTTCCGCTCCGGGTGATTAGGACCGAACACCAAAATACAAGAAAGTGAATAATAAGGGCCTTCCCAAGCCTACTAGTGAAGGTATCAGAGGTAGTTACGTTGACCTCCAGACAACAGCCTTTGCTGGTGCAAGCCCCCAAGATTCACAAGGGTGCCCTCCAAAAGTACTGCTGAATGTGATGCAACGTCAACCTCAGGTGCCACGGGATTCCCCTCCACAGCCACCTTTGTAGATCCCTAGGATAGGAAACTAAAGACACCAACTTGTATCAGAAGCTGGGCGAAATAGTTGTGAGGTAAGATCCGACAAGTAAGAGAGGGGGTATTTCTCATCCTTATCTTCACAAACCCTTGTGCTTAACTCGCAGTTACAGAGCTTTCCTGGTCTCCCTAACGCTATTGGATTTCACTCTTTAATCAGACTTCTATGTTTTACAATTTAGAGTGGCCTTGGAGAGTTTACTCTTCTCTCGCCTAATCCAAGGCCCTAAATAAACCTAAAACTTGTTGGTGTATTGAGATGACAATACAAAAAGTTATAGTTTATTTTATTAAGCACTTGATTTTAAGTGGTTGTTCTTTTAAGTCAAAGGAACAATATGGAAATGAAACCGATGGTGTTTGTATGACACAAAAGAAATTAATGAAAAACTAACTTATATGAAATGCACTTGTTTGTTCTTCGATGAATAGCAACTTCTACTTGGGTTCTAAGAAATTTCTATAAAGCAAAAAAAAACTTTTTCCTTTTCTTTTCTTATAACAGACATCACACTCACAAAAACTAAAAAGACTATTGATGCTTTAATGATGCAAAAATATCCTAATGCAAGTTGTACATGATAATGCAAAATCCTAGATTACTCTAAAAAGAAATGAAAGCAATTGTTTATAAGCCAACTTTAAGTGTTTGAAAAGAATATGAATTTTGAATACAAAATCTTCCCCAAACAAGAAGGACTAATAAAAAGATCACAAATCACTCTCAAAAACCAAAAGAAACCAAAAGCAAACTTGGCAAAAGAAAGCAAAAACAATGTTTTTCAAGAACGTTTTTTTTCAAGAAACAATGAAAACAACTTTTCAAAAGCACTCAAAATGCCACTAAAGACTCAAAGACCGTAAGCAAAGCACAAGGAAACTTTGTAAGTTACCAATTCAACACGAATGAAAACTTGAACAAAAAGAGTTTCACTTGCACTAAATGATCCACCAGCATCAAAAGAGCTTTGAGAAACTGACCAAGAAGTTAGGAAAGAAACACTTTCAAATTCATCAAAAAGACACTTTCAAAAATCAAGAAAAGGTGCAAGGCCACAACATGATGGAAAGCAAAGCGAGTAGACCAATAATGAAGTTTGACACAAAGATTGAAAACAATATTCTGTTCTGGAAGACCAAAACAATCAAGAACCTGGATAAGAAGCCTTGCATGTTCAAACACAAATCATAAAACTTACTCAAAAGCAAACCTAGGCCAAAAAATTTTCAAAGCAGGAGAGAATTCAAAACATTAAGCTCACTGAATAATTGACTTCAAAAGGCAGAAACTGACCACTCAGAAACCAAACAGACGAAGAAACAAATCTTTCTAGGTAGAAAGATTTAAAAAAATCATGCAAAAAAATGGTATACGTGACTGTGTTCCTACACAGGTGCGTGTACACGCTCTTTTGACAAAAGAAACTCGCGCATACACGGTTTCAGTTCATAGAAACGAGTGTGTGTACGCTTTTGTAAATAGACAAAGGTGGGTATATTAAGTTTTACAAGAAAAATAAAAAACAAGGCCTGATAAAAAAGATCAGACTTGAGGTCTAAGTTGCTACAGGGGCAGGCAATATTGACACAACAAGAAAACCAAGAACTGAGCCCTGATTGACACTGAACAACCCAAACTAGGAATAACAAGATTGTTATCCCCAGTGGAGTCGCCAATTCTATTACGGGAATAAGTCCCCTAGGGATTTGGGTCAGAACCTCAATAGAGCAAGAGTAATTTACAACAAGAAACACACATACAACTCAAGCAACATGCTTAAATATACAAACTATGCAAGGATGAACATACCCGGATGTCCTTCGTTTGGGTAGTTCCAGCTAGGGTTCAAACCCTCTGCAACTCATGATGATCTTCGAATCTGCAAATCAACCAATTCGAATACACATAACAACATATAGATAAAGCATTTTAATGAAATCAACTTTATATCATATAAGTAAATGGTTAGTTATACATCAAAATAATCCTTCATACATGAACCATAACAATAACATTTGATGCATAAACAAAGTCGATCTCAGGAACAAGGCAACGTTTCTTTTTATTGTAGAAAACTATAATAAACATGGAAAGAGTTCACCTGAGTCGTCCTCTTCCGGCTCCAACCGGAACCATCCTCCAGGTCCGTCCAATCCCAGTCTTCAATAGCCTCCTTCCATAACCAATACCATGATATCTCAAGCAAGTGGGAGAATATCAACACTCAAGGAAACAAGGGTTTCCTGAACATGGTGTTACACAGTAATTTATCACCGCTTTCACTCCCAGACTTCTCACTGTGTCATGTGTCCAAGTCAAACATGCTTATGACAGACAAATGCTCTCCTATGCTACCAATTGACCCACTTTTCCTAAGTTATCTGCCTCATCGCGGCTATTAGCTTTATAAACATGCTGAAAGGCGCTCATGAATAGTCCATTCGTGCTGCCAGCGCGGAAGTACATCTGATTCCTGCGATGGCCCGATTTTATGCACCAGCACGGGGCTATGTGTTTCCTTCGGCGATGATCTAACTAGCTGCATTGATCACTTGCGATGTCAGCGCTGAATCTAAGTTATGTGCCCACGATGATCTAGATTGGGCAAATTTGTTCCAACAGTCGGCCTTCCAGATGACTCCAAACCTGGTTGTTGGCCTAGTTTATGTCACCCTTCCTTCCCTGGTGTGGCAGTTCCATCAATTTTGCTACCTTCCTTGATGATAAGCTCTCTCTTCCACCCTTCATGGAGACTCCTTCTCCTATTTAAACTCACTATTGATATGCATTGCTAGTTCCTGATAATTGGCTAGTTGAGCAGTGCCGTTAGTGTTTTGTGAGTTTGCTAGATAGCTGGTGTGAGTGTGGCAAGTGTGGAATTGTTGATAGCTTGTGGAAGGTTGTGAAGTGCCCTTAATCTTGTGTAAAGCTTATGAGTGAGAGAGCTCTTGTATGTTGGGAGATCTAACTTCAAAGAGTGAATGCTTGAAGAACATGCTAGCTGGACCCTTCCAAGAAGGCTTGTGACGTCAAGACTTTGGTTGTAAGCTGACTCTTATTCCATTATTAGTGCAATCAATGATGTTTTCCTATGTCTTGTATGTAATGTACTTGATAGCTCATGACTTCTTTACTTTGTGAGTAAATAGTTCATTGTTGTATCCGGTTACATGATTTGTTGTATTTCCTTTGCTTTGTTTTAGGTCGATCACTCATTGAGGAAGCGGAAGCTGGGGTAGCGCAACAAAACTCCATCGACCACCGGTTGAGGTAGGCCTCCAACTTTAACTGTTTAAGGAAAGCTATTGTTGATCTATCCTTGTTTGTGACTAGACCCACTCTAGGGCTAGAGGGGTCGCCTCTATCCGCAGAGGGAACACTTTCCTACATCACAAATTGGTGACTCCATTGGGGAACGTTTTGGCCTTTGTTTTTCTTTATTTGCTCTTGTCTTGATTTTTTGATTTGGTCTCTTTTGAAGTTTTGGGGATTAGTTATCAGTCCTCTGAGTTTTCTGGGTTGATATGGGAAATATCCCTATTCGATTGAAGGATTGGTTGTTTTTGATTTAGGAGTTTTGGTTTGCCTGTCATTGTTTTGAACATCATCGCAGATTTAATTTTAAGAGTTGTGCTGTCATCGCGTTCATATCTATCCTTGTTTGTGACTAGACCCACTCTAGGGCTAGAGGGGTTGCCTCTATCCGTAGAGGGAACACTTTCCTGCATCACACATGGGGAAGTGCTTGAAGCACAGGGATACTCCATACTTGATCAGGAGATAATATCAGTGTAGTAATTATATCTCTTCTCTCCTCCTTAAGGCCTCCCCATAGAATTCTTTTTATACTTCTCCCAAATTATTTTTTTAGTTGGGAAAGAATTGGGCCACAGGCACTAGGAGGTAATCAATAGGTTAAACCTGTGAACTCTGCCCATAGTTAAGGAAATTTAATTTTTTAAAGTGTTTTAACACATATACGCAGGTTGGGTATTGACTAACCCGCGTGTAGACGCTTTTATCACAGGGCAAAGTAGCGTACAAGGAGTAAAACATTGTTTTTAAAATATTTTGACCAAGTCTGGAAGGAGGGGTTTCCCTAGGCCATAAACCAAGTGTCACAAATACCAAGGGTGATATTTGGAGTTATAACAATAAAAGGGAGGTGAAAGGTCACAAGTTGCATGTGAGGAGGAAATTGAAGGAAAATAATGGAAAAATAAGAAAATAGAGGCCTCATTGATAAAAAGGCTTCTCAGGATTAGTTTGTAACCTTTTCTTAGTTCAGTTTTGGAGCTCTCTCATTATTCTCTTTCTCTCTCTCTCACTCTTGGACACTTAGAGTTTTCTTTCAGCACTCTAGCCTTAAAGCGAGGAAGGAAGAGCAAGAAAAATGAAAGGAAGGAAAGCAAGGATCAAGTAAGGAAGAGCAGGATTAAGTAGCTTCAAGAGGAATATTTTCAAACAACATATTGCATGTGTGATTTCCTAGCTGGTTTGACATGCATGGATTTGTATATTGGTGTATGGTTCTCTTATTGTCGGTGGCATGGTTTTTCCTGGTTATGACAGTGGTTTTTAGCCTAGCCTTGCATTTTTCTGGATAGCCATGGTGTGATGGGATTGTTTTCTCAGTTCTGAGCCTTGGAATTTTCAGATGGTTTCGGAGTCCAGGGTGGAGGTGGTCTTAGGAAAATCCAAAAGGCCTAGGAATCCCTTGATCGATTTTGGAAGGACACACGGTAAAACCTGATGGAGTCTTGGTTTAGGGCCTAGTGATCCAGTGTGGATTGCATTAAATCTTGAGAGACTGATGTCTTGGTTTAGGGCTTAGTGATCCTGTGTGGATTGCGGTAAGGCCTAAGAGACAAGGAGATGGAAAATTCCTTAAGGATAGTGATGGAGTTTGAAGGCATTCCTAGATCGGTTTGGTTTTGTGATCTTGGTGCCGATTTTGGCGAGATCATGGTTTGGTGACGATGGAGGTGGAGGTGGTTTAACATCTGGATTCCCTTGGTTGTTTTTCAGGTTGGTTTATCCATGAAATCCTACATTCATGCTTGGAATATGGCATGAGGGTGATTAACTGAATGAAAGATTTGGTTCAGCCATGTCTATGATCGGGTGGTACGTGGAAGTCCCGAACCTAGTCAAATTTTCCTATGTTTAATAAAATATAAGTTCTCTTTCTTTTATACTTGTTAATATGTGGCTTTATTGGCTGTTATCTCATTTTTATTCGCATGGTTTAATGTTGGTTATAAGCATGGTTATATGACTAGTTATTGTCATGGTTATTTCTTGTATTTGCTTGTAATTGAAAGGATAATGAATGCAAGACCTAGTTGATGTCAAAATAGATAAGAGAAGAGGGTGGTGATCCTTCTCGTCAAGTCTCAGATGATTTATCAGTCATTTATGCTATGTCTTGTATTCATTTCTTGTAGATTGCATTGATGCCAAGTGTTTGAAAAAATGTCAATCCTGGTTGGGGATGGCTAGGCCTAGTCTTGGAGTTAGTTTTTGATTTGTAAGACTTGTTATTATGTAAATCATGAATTTTGAAAGTGGCATTCAGTTCTGGGCAGTGACTTGGGCTATAGGCTTGAAAAAGTGGCTCAAATGTCGAGGACATTGGCACAATACTGAGCAGAAAAGTCCCTGGACACTGGTATACCATGCTGTGGCAGCATCCAGAGCCTTCTAGACACATGCATGCCCATATCATGGGAGCATCTGGGGGTTAATTGGTATAAAAATGCAGTGGGACCCAGGGACTAGTTACTTGAGAGGTTGGGATGGTTCCTGGAAGTCCCATTGTTGACGTGGAAGGTTTGTGTAGTGTGTTTCCATCGGTTCCACTTCCTTAAGGTGACATAGGAGGTCGAATAATATCATAGTAACTTATCATCACATGTTTACCCTATTTGGCTAGTTACTTGGGTAGATGTGGGAGGA
Organism: Pinus taeda; assembly: GCA_000404065.3. Classification (NCBI taxonomy): domain Eukaryota; kingdom Viridiplantae; phylum Streptophyta; class Pinopsida; order Pinales; family Pinaceae; genus Pinus; species Pinus taeda. Next base: position 21,724 of record APFE030882717.1, read on the forward strand.
GGGAATTATAGAGTGGTATCAGAGCATGGTTCACCACTCGGACTGGATGGGTTGTGTGTTGGTCATGCATTCATGCTGGTTGCACGTGTGTCAATCATCCCTAAATGCTTGTTTCATATATTTCATAGTGTCGATCATGGTTATTGGTTATGCATTGATATGCATGTCAGTACTTACATGTGGTCAAGTGTAAAGTGATGTGGTGGTTTTTGTCATGCATAAGGTCATGGTACTTGCAGTGTATATGGTCATGAATTAATGACTGAACTCTAGTTAGAATAATGGATATATGGTTACATGCTTATGTGTTATATTTCTATATTTGGTCATGACTATGTTATACATGTATCACATTGATTTTTTGATCTCACAAACAAGGTATCCCCCCCCACGAATTATGCTAAGGTATGTTTCTTTACTGTGATTTGGTTTCGCTGACATGATATACCTTGGAGGAAGAATATTAAGGATGACTAGCAAGATGGTAGACTATAGTTCCCGAGGCTCTCCCTATGGATCATTTGAGCAGCATGGTGTTGGGAACTTTTCTGATTTTGTAAAGACGCTAAGAAGATTAAAGGAAGAAATAAGGAGTTGTAAGGAAGACAATGAAAAAATCATATAGGAACAGGAGAAACAAGCATAGGTAAATCCAGTGATACTTCAGAGTTTGTCAAAATTGCAATGACAGGGACCACTTCGGATCAGCCATGACCAGGAGGAAAAAAGTAATGGGGCATATGGCAGTAGATATCATGGTGAGTACAGGTTGGATAGAGAGGACACAATCAGAGATGACAGGTCCATAGATACTCAGGAATGGAGGGGTGATAGACACAGGTGCTATTCTAGTTTTGGTTTTGTCAGGCATTATGATCATCATCGTTATCATCTTTACAGGAGGAGTGAGAAGGGCTATTTTTTGGATGAGTTTAAGAAATCAAAGTCAACTACATTCGATGGAGAGATGAAGAAATCATAGGTTGTAGAGATATGGTTTCTTGGTATGAAGAAGTTCTTTAGATTGCACGATTATTTAGAGAACATGAAAGAAGAGATAACCACTTTTAGTCTTAAAGGGAAAGAAGATATCTGGTGGGAAGATGTGAAGAATGTTAGATTTATTCATGAGGATGACTTGAAATGGAATGAGTTTGAGAGGCTCTTCAAGAATAAATATTCTTCAGAAAGGTACTGTGATGACAGAGCTAAGGAGTTTTATGAGTTGTAGATGTGTTCCATGATAGATGATGAATATACTAGTAGGTTCTTGGAGTTGTTGAGATATGTGCCTTACCTTAAGGAGGAGAAGGCCAAGGTTCAAAGATTCATCAGTGGACTTTCAATAACATACAGATACTGGATTGAGTTTGATGAGCCTAGATCGTTGGAGGAGGCCATCCGAAAGTTGAAACATTATTATGAGCATTCGAAGCGTAAATTTGAGCCTAAACATGACTTGAAAGAAAATGAGAAAGTTAAAGGAAAATGGCCACCAAAGCGGGAAGACCTTAAGATGCAGGTGAGAAAGAAAATGTAGTCCCTTGGCAAGAAGTTAAATACAATGGAGAAGGGACATGGAGAGCACCAGACTAGAGGTGATGGTAGAGCACCGTTGCAGTGTTGGATATGTGGCAATGATCATCGTAAGAGGGATTGTTCTTAGTATCAGGGTGGTAGACCCCATATCTATAGTGCTAAGGAGGTGCATACAATTGGTGATATTAGTCATAGCATTCCTCAGATCTATGCAACTGTGGACAATAGGCAGGCAGATCATCATGAATTTATCATTGAGATGGACAATAGGCTTTGTGATCAAGTTGTTTCTATTTTGATTGATCCTGGATCTAATTATAGTTATATTAATCTTGACTTGGTGGATAAGTGTGGTTTGAGAAAATAAGTGTGTGTATAATCTTGGTTGGTACAATTAGCTACAGGTACAAAGAATAAAGTTCACCATTGGGTAAGAACTTGTGTATTTGAGTTAAATGGTATGTATACAACAACACATTTGAATGTACTACCATTGGGATCATATGGTATGCTTTTGGGTATGGCTTGTTTGTACCTTCACATGACAAAAGTGGACTGCTTTGACAAGGCTATTGAGTGTGTGGATGATAATGGGGAAAAGAAAATTTTGCAAGGAAAGAAGAAGCCTACATCAGTGAGGATGGTTACTGCTATGTAGGCTAAGTGTAGTTGCAGAAAAGGTTGAGCGATATTTACAATGCATATATATAATGACATGGGTAAATATGTTGAGGATGTAGAAATCTTCAAGAGGTACCCTGTATTGTAGCAATATCAGGATGTGTTTCCAACAGAGATTCCAGAGTTACCTCCTCACATCGAAGTATATTTCTTTATTGTGTTGGTGTCAGGGGCAACTCCAACATCGAAGGCACCTTATAGGATGTGCACTCTAGAGCTAGTAGAGTTGAAATTACAATTAAAGGAGATGCTTGAAAATGGATACATTAGGCTAAGTGTATCTCCTTGGGGTGCACCAGTGTTGTTCGTAAAGAATAAATATGGTACTCTTAGATTGTGCATTGATTATAGGTAGCTGAATAAGGTAACGATCAAGAATAGGTACCCATTGTTGAGGATTGATGATTTGCTTGATCAAATGAAGGGAGGAGAAATGTTCTGTAAGGTTGAATTGAGATCATGATACCATCAGGTATGCATCAAGGAATAAAATATCTATAAGACTGCATTTAGGACTAGGTATGGGCATTATGAGTTTGTTGTAGTTCCATTTGGTTTGACTAATGCCCCATCTATATTTATGTGTCTAATGAATAATGTGTTGTGTCCTTATTTGGACAACTTTGTTATTGTATTCATTGATGACATCTTGATATACTCCAAGAATGAAGAAGAGCATACTGAGAATTTAGTAGCAGTGTTGAGATTACTAAGAGAGCATCAATTGTATGCCAAGCTTAACAAGTGCAACTTCTTTCATACATATGTACATTACTTGGGACATGTCGCTTCCAAGGAAGGCATATCGGTAGATCAAGAAAATATAAGGGCTATCATGGAGTGGGAATCTCCTAAGAATGTGGATGAGGTGATATCATTCATGGGATTGGCAGGTTACTACAGGAGGTTTATCACGAACTTCTCACGCATTGCATATCCTATGACATCCTTGAAGAGGAAAGGTAAGAAGTTTGAATGGACAAAAGAATGTTTAACTAGTTTTGAGCAGTTGAAGTAGTTGTTGAACAATTCTCCAGTCCTTAAGATTGTATATCCAGATAAAGAGTTTTAGTGTGTACACATGCATGTAAAAGAGGACTTGGTGGAGTCCTTATGCAGGAGGGATAGGTGGTGTGTTATGCGTCTAGGAATTTGAATGAGCATGAGAAGAACTACGTGACTCATGATATTGAGTTGGAATATATTATTCACTCCCTGAAGATGTGGAGGCATCATCTTCTTGGTAGGATATTTGTATTGATGAGCAATCATAGTGGGTTGAGATACTTGTTTGACCAACCAAATCTAAATACTAGGCTAGGTAGATGGTTGACTACCCTTAGTGAGTTTGACTTTGAGATCAGATACATTAAGGGAAAGGAGAACCGGGTTTCAGATGCTCTTATAAGGAAGGTGCAGGTGAATCATATAGCAGCCATGAGCTCTTATGGGACAAAGTTACATGATAGGATTTTGCAGGCAGGATAGTGGGATGACAGGTATATGGAGATTATGCACAAATTACAGTAGAGTACAAGTACATGTTTAATTAAAAGTATAGGTATATGTACAAGTATAGGTATAGGTTCAGGTGCAGGTACAAGTACAGGTGATCAGGATGTAGACTATTATCTCAAGGCATATGGTTTGGTAAGATTCAAGGATAGGATCTATGTGTCGAATTGCAGTGAGCTCAAGAAGATTATCTTGAGGGAGTTTCACGTGAAGCCATACTTAGGTCACCCAAGATATTAGAACTTGTTGATGGCAGTGAAGAAGTTCTACTATTGGCTAAATCTAAAGAAGCAAGTGGCGTAGTTCATGGCTAGATGTTTGGATTTCCAGCAGATAAAGTAGAATGTAAGCATCCAGGTGGTCTACTACATCCTATCACAATTCCAGAATGGAAATGGTAGGTCATTTCCATGGATTTCATTACATGTCTTTCGAGGATAATGAGACAACATGATTCTATTATGGTCATTGTTGACAGGTTGAGCAAGGTAGCTCACTTCATTCTAGTGAAGACTACATATTCAACTAGTGAGGTGGCATATGTTTTCATCCAGGATATCGTGAGATTACATGGTGTTCTGAAGAAGATTGGGTCAGACAATGATGTGAATTTCACTTCCAAGTTTTGGAAGGAGCTAATTGCAAGTTTGGGTACAGAGTTTGCCTTCAGTACAACTAATCATCTGCAGACACTGTTACACAGTGTTTTGTTACACCTCCTACACTTCTCTGTGTCATACCTCAGAGTGCCCAACACTTGACAACTGTGTAGTTGACCCATTTTGATATGCAGTCTACAACCTTGAAGAAGAACTAATGAAAACATTCCTTGAGCCTTCCTTGAGAAAATGGGATCAAAACCCTAATTTCTAGGTCAACACGACTATGACACTGCCTACTCGTGCTGATGGCAGGTTGCACCATATTAGCATTGTGATGCCAGCACAATTTTTACCTGGATACTCGTGGTGTTCCCTAAAAGAAAAGTTTTCCCAAAGAGGACAAGACGCTTCGTGATCTAGAGGTGTTGTCTAGGTAAATCCTCTCTACAGACAGAGATGATCCCTCTATCCCAAAGAGTTGAACTAGAAACCAACATGACAATCTATGAGACACTTTCCAAAATTACAATCAAAATGAGAGAAGAGGAAGGAGACCTACCTTGTTCTGATGCTACAACGCACTCCTTTGTTGAAGATATTGAACGCTTTCTCCTCAGGCTCAGCCCTACTTCTCACAATGTTTGAATACCTGCATAAGAAGCCAAAGATAGAACAAATCATACAAATGCAACAAGCATAATAAAATGTAATCCACTTAACAGATCAAGGAGAATTAAGATAAATGATGCATTGACACAAGTATTTATGGAAAGTGAACCAACATTTATATATATTAATGAATAAAAGAGGAAGCATACAACCTAGGCCTTGATGTTAGTAAGCCCTCCTTGAGTGAATGTCCAAGTCCAAGCTCAAGCTCTCCAAGCAATATTTCTCCAAGACAAAATGAATAGCATGTAGGCACTATCTCAACATAAGGGTACAAATAATTAGACACCAACCATTTGGGAATGGGAGAGGACAATTATATAGGCAGGGAGAGGGAGTTAGGACCTCTCCAAAGATAGGGGAAGGCCCTCATCTCAAGGAGGAAGCTCATAGGGATAAGATCAAAGGGAAATATTGGGAGAATTCGACCACATCCACGATGAACAACATCAAAATCATCGTTTTTGGAAGCCTCTAGATCATGAAGATTCTTGTCCTCTTTGGGAAAACTTTCCTTTAAGGGATCAATGCAAATATCCAAGTAAAAACCACACTTCCAACATGAGGCTAGTATAGTGCAACCTGCCATCAACACGGTTTGGCAGTGTTGCAATCAAGCTAACCTTGAAATTAGGGTTTTTGAGCTTACTTCTTTAGGGAAGGCTCAAGGCATGTTTTCATCAATTCTTCAGGGAGGATCTGGACTGGATATTAGGATGGGTACATTGCATAATTGCCAAGTTTCAGGAAACTCCGGGGTATGACACAAGGAAGTGCATGAGGCATGAAAAAATACTATGTAACAAATGCCTGCTAAAGCGTGAAGGTAGAATAGGAGTGATGGCTCAGATTCTTTACAAGATTTTGCAGGGACAAGAACAAACACTATCAGGAGACCTACAAATTAAGGACGCATATACATATACATATCTGATATCAAAACATGAATCCATGGTATGGACCATGTGAAAGATCCACGGTATGGGCGCAACCATCCGAATGAAAGGATCGTCTGGAAGTCTAAGATCCAAGGTATGGATGCAACCACCCGATATAGAAGGATCATCATCATCATAAATATAAGATCCTAAGGCATGGTTGCAACCATCCGTATAGAGGAAACATGCATACAATAATGAATAATACATAACTCCACACAACCTGAGATATATTAGACAAACTCAGGGTCTTGCGCTCCATTCCAACCCAATGAAAGTATGAATTCTAACATGCAAATAAATGTGTCGAAGTTGGACATGCTAGAAAACCACATGATTACTGGCCAATGATGTGGACCGTTAATAAGCACGAAAAGAAACCACCAACAATGAGAATGGTCCTCAAGGTACGACAGTACAATCTGTGAATGTGAAAATGAAGCTAAAGTCGAACACTCGTGGAATCATTTGATTGAAGGTCAATGATGAAAACTGTAAGGTCCCACCTTACCAACCATCAATAGTATAGAGAAGTAAAGGTCACATTGAATACTATTACTCAATTTTTATTTTTATTTTATTTTGTTTTACTCATAATATGACCAACTTAGCTATCATGTAATCATGTTCCTTCAACTATTTCAATGTAAGAATATAATAGAAGAAGTCAGGGATAACTTTCCCTTAAGACCAATTCCAAAACACATTTCCTCTCAAGTTTAAAAGATCATATGATGTTCTCTTTTCATACTTATGCATGAGCTCTAAGTAAGGGTGGAAATAAATTATACCATAATTCCATGTGTGAACATTAAGCTAGATCAACCTACTTGATTTCCTAAATTATGCTAACTAAGCTTCATTTATTGACTCTTCATATCATAACCACAAAAGTATTATACTTCTTTTACAAAAATCACATATAAGTGTATGAGTATTAACTTACCTATAGCAAGGTAACCAAGGGAATAATGTGTCTCTCTTCATCAATAAATCTAACAAATATGATATGTTTATGAAATAGAATCACAAAATATATTGACCCAACAATATTTCCAAATTCATCAATTAAAATTCCCAACCCCAATTATTAAGGCAATGTTGCAATCATGATAACTATATAATGAATGTTGAAACAAAGCAACTAATGTTACTAATTCAGAAGCATGCTATTCTTCAATAAGTGTCATGTAAAACAATGAAACAACATAAATTGGGCACAAGTAGTTGTTTTCTACAGTCACTAAAGCACAAGAATGCACCCATGAACACATGCAGCTCATACAAAACTTATTATGCTCACTTGCACAAAATCCTACAGAAAGTCAGTATAAAATTGTTTCCAACAACCCCCTTTTTTATGAAAGATTTAGATAATAAAAGTAACAACAATCCTACTCTCTATTCACACTTTAGAAAATTATTAAATTAAGTTTCACGTTCATACCAAAAACTTGTAGACATAAGAAACTACATCCATGAAATAGTCTATCATAAATTTCTAGTACATAAAAACTACGGTAAGTAGGACTTTTACTCTAACAATTTATATGCACAAAAACTACAGCCATTCATGTCTTTTGACAAACACTTTGCATGACGGTAAGTAGGACTTTTACTCTAACAATTTATATGCACAAAATCTATAGCCGTTCATTTTTTTTGACAAACACTTTGCAAACATGCAATCTACAACCATTGAGGCATTTTGTCATACACTTGGCAACAATGAATTTGATATTCTTCTTCAACCTATTCAACTTAGTAAATTCAGAAATTGAAACTTCAAATGTCGGCATCTTAAAATAGGGACTAAACAATCTGAGTTTTTCATCAAAAACTCGAAAACATACGCATATAATTGACAGCAACAATCTATAAAATCACCCAGATTTTTGATCTGGTTTATGAAACGTACTTTTTTGGAATCAAATGGGGGGGGGGGGGGGTTAAATGACCAAATGGCACAGATACCCCCTGATGTTGAGCAGAAAAGTAACACAACGTTCCAAAGATGCGATTTATTAAAATAACAACAACAAAAACATTCCTACTATCAAAATTTATCACTTTGTCAAACACTTAGTGTGCAAATTGCATCTACAACTATACATGGAGAAAAAAAAACTCAAATTTATGATAATATTGTATTGTAGTCAACTCATGGCAACCTGCAATGGACAAAATTCATTATAAAAAGAACTTAAAACTTTGGCAACACGTTATTGTTTTAACCCCCCTGCATGTACATTCTCAACTACAACTGCCATTCGTTATTGGTTAGCTCATAAATAAATTTGTAAATATCTCATAAACATTCACAAGTACAATTCCAATGAATTTTAAAGTTCTACAACACTTTTAAATTAATAATAAACTAAAATTTCAAGAATACTTATGAACATACTTGGTAGTGTATTTATACAATTCCAAAAAGATGGGAATATGCTCCAACTCCAATGATATTGTGCTCCTGCTCCAATATCCTTACCAACTCATTGTGAACCATCCGATATTCCTCCCAACCATATCTAGGGAGAACTTCTCCCCATGGAACCCCCAAACTGTAAGAGCTCACAAATAGTACCAAAATATAGCTGTAGAGAGATATCCAAGGCAAGCTGAGGAAGATAAGTTTCACTTCCTCCCAACACCACTCATGGTCAACTCCACCAGGTAGAGCTACATAGTAATTTAGATTAGGAATTTCAAAATCATTTTGAAAGAAATTGGCTATTCTCCAAGTCTCTCACTCTCATAATATTTTTCAAATCTCTCCAACTCTTGGTATCACAATGCACCTCCCTCCCCCCAAGTGAGAATACATGAGACATGTATATAGGAGGAGCAACAAATTATTGTCATAAAGGAGGAGTAATATGCATGCATTGTATTCCATTTAGAGGAGTGTAACTCATGCCATTAAGGAGAGGTATGCATGCCTTAGTTAAGGATAGTGTAACTTATGCATTAAAGAGAGGGTAAGGGGAATCTTTTATGACATGTTTTTAATGAGTTGAAGAGGAATATTCCATTCTTTGATGAGTGCATAAAAAAGAGAGTAATGTATTATTAAAAGAGAGATATTTACATAGAGCCATGAGAGTTATCAAGGAGAGAGGTGTGAGGTGATTGAGGAGATGAAGGCGACTTGTTATTCTCTTTTAATAATAATATCATATTCTCATAAAACATAGTAATAATATTAATAATATTGAGGATTAATTTGAGATTGAATGATTAGGATTGATTAATGATAGCTTAAGTGATTTTCCTTCAACTATACTTGATTGCCAATTTATGTAAGGTGATTTACTATTTTTGGAAAGTCATACTTGAGATGCTAGACATGACTTTCTATTTTTAGAAAGTCACTCTAGGATTGTTAGAAAAGAGGTTTTATTAAGGAATTCATCCCTGAGCTTTTCATGAGTGGTATTTTTCTTTTAGAGAATGGGGATTTTGCACCCCTATTGCATGCATCTTCTTGCCTTAGTAGATTGAGGACTCCGCGCCCTGATCTACTCTAAAGATCCAAGATTCCACACCTTGATCTTTTAAATTTCCAGGACTCTGTGCCCTAAACATTTTATTATAGATACAAGACTCCACATCTTTATCTTTCATGGATTTAGGACTCCACTTCCTAATTTCCATGGCTTCTCATCTACTTTGCTTTGAAACTCCATGCTTCACCTTAAGGTACTAATTGTGAGCTCATACCCATATGATGGTTTGTTGGTAAGGCCCTGTTCTAAGACCTGAACACATCACAATCTCATAGATTAAAGGAATCAATGAATTTCATAATTAACTTATTCACATTTTACCAAAGATTGTGCATGACTTCCACAACCATTTTGGTTCTAGAGAAATGACTTCCGCAACCATTTAAAAATTGAACATCCTTGTTTGAAAATAACCATGTTCCATATCACATCTTGCTCAGTACAAGATTAAGCATATAAAATCATAAAATCATGTATCATGACTTCCGTAGTCATTTATAATTTGAGCATCCTTGTTTGCAAATAACTACGTACCTGCCACATCTTGCTCATTACAAGATTAAACATATATAATCATATAAATCATGTATCATCCATAAATCATAATTAACCATATGTTCCACATAACCATGCTCATCCATGGATCTATGTGTCTTAATCCTGAATCAACATCCATGTCATACACATATTTCCAAACTAAGATACCAAAAGAGAAAACATCGATAATATGTTTTTAACCAAAATCAATTCTTATACACACAACCATAGATATTATCCTAAGAACACAACAACTAGGTGACCCAAATCAGGTTTATAGCATATAAGCATGTACATAAGTTTCTCACGCATAATATTATATCATTATATCAAAATGACCCTCTCTAATGAAAAGGATCATCTAGAATTCTAAGATCCAAGGTATGGACGCAACCATCCGATATAGAAGGATCATCATCATCATAAATATAAGGTCCTAAGGCATGGTCACAACCATCCGTATAGAGGAAACATGTATACAATAATGAATAATACATAACTCCACACAACCTAAGATATATCAGACAAACTCAGGGTCTTGCGCTCCATTCCAACCTAATGAAAGTACAAATTCTAACATGCGAATAAATGTGTCAAAGTCAGACATGCTAGAAAACCACATGATTACTGGCCAATGATGTGGACTGTTAATAAGCACAAGAGAAACCACCAATAATGAGAATGGTCCTCAAGGTACGACAATACAATTTGTGAATGTGAAAATGAAGTTGAAGTTGAACACCCATGGAATCATCCAATCGAAGGCCAATGATGAAAACCTATCGCTGGATGCAAATAACTTGCCATTAAGGCATGCAAGCTCTAAGGTACTAAAAGAGGGTCTCTAAGTCATCTTCCTGGATAATGAGTTGAAGTCGACAGGAAGTGACCCATCGAAGGAGGGCCATAATGATTCCCTCATCATCGACACTAAATAAGGAATAAAGTGGAATAAATGAGTATGATCCAGGACTGTGGCAAAATGTTAGACAATGTATAGGAAATAAACTGCATATGTGACTTTTCTTGAACATATCGGCAACACGACTCCATAGTGTGGTAGCATTTGAATTAACATAGGACCAAGGGTCATGATGATGAAGTGGAATAGTCAGATGAGAGGAAAAAATGGATCACCCAAACCCAGAAGGACAAGTGACTGAGTGAGGATATCACAAACCCGACATGAGAAATAGATGAGTGTCATGTTCAAGAGTGACATGCTGCCTATACAAGAGATGTTTCAATTTCATTTTTCCCCACTATTTCTAGTGAGTACCCCAATTATTTTTAATCACAAGCTTGAAGGGGATAACATATTCTTGTTGTATAAGTTCATTCTTCGAAATAATCCATCCTAGTAAGTTTTACGAGTCTTAGGAAGGAGAAACTTGGTCTCGTCATGGTGACAAGTCTTTTGTCGTTTAATTTTTACGAGTCCGATGGAAGAATAACTCGGTGTCTTTTCATATTTAGAGAGTTTAAAAAAGAGATGAAAAAGAAAACTCCATCATGTCTCTTTTCGTAATTTGTCTCTCAAACCCGAAAAGGTAGAAAACAATATCCGAGAGAACCTCTTGACCATGTTGACCAAGGTGTACCTTTTTCGCAAATAGTCAATCCCAACCCAAAAAAGGGGTAAACATATACTGAGACGACATCAATTCATTTAATTTTTTGAGTTCAAAAAGACAAGTACTCAACGATCTTATCATATTTCGAGAGTCAGAAAAGAGCTTAAAGATGACTCTAGGGGTGTTCCTTTTTCATTTATTTTTAACGAGTATGAAAATGAGATAAAACAAAAAATCATTGAATCAGTAAAAAATGATCACTGTTACCACCAAAAAGATCCTGTAACTGCACAAAGACAACCACACATCACTGATATCGAGAAAAAGAATAAAATATTGGCAAAAATGTGTTTAAAAATTATAAATAGGCCAAAAGTAAAAACATTTTTACTGTTTCACTTGAAGTAAATTGAAGAGTACATTTTACCCCATTTTCCTTGATTTTTCAGGCAAGCAGTGTGGGAGATCTAGGCCCCATTTCATGAACTGTTAGTTGCAGGAAAGAGCTCTTCCTTTTCTCTTACTTTTCATACTTATTTCATGCCATTTCATAGGAATTTTAGCTGGTTAAGGGGAGAATTTCCATTTTTAAAGTCAGGGGCGACTAGCATGAGTCTAACCATCGGATCTGCATTGATCGCTTCTGAGCCCAAAAGGCTCTCGTGCTACCAGTGTGAAAATAATTCTGATAGTCGCACTGGATGCAGAGAGGAAAATAAAAACAGAAATCCTCTCTCTAAATCCATTTTTCCAAGATTTTGATCCATGGAAAGGTATCTAAATGTTGTTTACGGGTTGTTTGCAGGAGATTTCGATAGACATCTCCATCAAATGGAAGGAAAGAGGCCATGAGGTAGAAGATAACCAAGCTACCCAAAGCATTGAATGTGTCAATTCTTTGAGGGACTGCAGATTACTGAAATTCTTTCAAACCCTAGGACTCAGAGCGCAAAATGAGCTGTTACACTATTTCATTGGACTCTGGGATGTCGATCAAGAAATCTTCATCATTGGAGATCAAAAATTAGAGCTGGAAGTAGCTGATATATACTTCATCACTAGATTTTCTAGAATAAGGGAGAGGGTCCAACTCTTTGGAGCCCATTTTGGAGGAGAGAACACCAATAACTTAATCATAAGGCATTGCCCGGGTGCACAGACAACTGTGAGTGAGAAGGTGAAGATAACAACCATTGACAATATGCCCTTGAGGATGATTCTACACACCATGACCCGTATAGTTGGGGTGCAGGCATTGCATGAGGCAACAAAATCACAATTCCAAGTGGATTGTCTTGCTCCGACTGTGTTCAACTGATGTAGAGGACTGCTGGTCAACATGAAGAGATAACTAACCAAAGGAAAATTGGTAAACTTGAAGTAGTTTGGCTTTGGATTGATTTTGATCACTTTATTTTTGGAGTGTGTGCCCCTATTTCAATACCAGTGGGTAGAGGTGGACGATCTAGCTCCACAAGGTTTGAGGTTTCTCAGATGGAGTGAGATCTTGCCTCGAGGAGGGGGAGGTCAATAGATGCATTTTCCTCCACTATTCTTTGGTTGTATATGCCAATAAATGATTGTTGTGGATGACTATGCCTATGCGGGCACATACTTCAGAGGAGATCCAGATCTTCCTCCACCATCATGTGCATAGTGGATCGATGTAGGCAAAACTTGTTTTTTGGAAAATTTTCAAGTTTTATGATTTCTTTTTGTTTGAAGTGTATATGATAGTTTACTTGCGATAATTTTGCAGATGTAGGACCAGAAAGGCCTCCTGGCATGTTGCCAATAACACGATGAGTATCACATCATATAGAGGATGATCCATGGATCATTAGAGGTAGAGATCATGTTGATCGAGGTGACATGTAGAGGCATGAGAGAAAAGGTTCCCATTAAAGCATAATATTTGAAAAGACCCGCCCCCATGCTTTCATATGGATAATTGGTATTTCCCACATATGGGACATTGCCATTTGAAGCACCAGAAGAGAAAAAGGACAATTGATCGATAGTGACAATTTTCCCTTCATGAGGAAAACGGAGCACCCAGAACAAAGAGGAAACCACACAAAACATGGCATGAATCCAACTTTGCCCAAGTAGAAGGTTGTAATTCAGATTTTCATCTATGACTTCTACCTCTAATTCAATAGTTTTCCCTTCCAAGGTGATGGGAAAACTTGTAAGAATACCATAAGGGAAGAAGTCTCTGCCATCAAAGGCTTCTAAGGTGTTCTGTGACTGGTTGAGAGGTGGAGAGCTGATGACTTTCCAACATGAGACAAACATGATGTAGGTGGAATGTTATAGAAATTTTTGGGCACTGCACCCCAATGATAAATGTCCATAAACTAAGGGCTCCTAAGTCCCTAAAAGTGTTGCTTCACTACCTAAAGGAACAAGGTCAGCTAATTACAGCATCTCCCAGAAGTTCTCCACTAAAAACTGCTCGAAAATGGTCAAAACTGGACCATACTGAATACCCAGTGCAGAGTGTGCGATGCATATCACCTTCCCAGTGTAAAGGGTGCGATGCATACTGAATGGTCCCTCAGTAGGGTGCAATGGGCGAGAATGGACAAATGGTAGAGACAATTTGCGAGGTGGAAGATCATGGAATTTCTAGAAGCTTCCCCTCTGACACTTGCCTCTATGTTTTCGACCAGGGATGAGTAAGAGATCATCAGTCTCCAAGTGGAATCAAGAACTATCAGAGAGAGGACACTAATCAAGACCCCAGAAGATGACTCATCCCCCTACAATCATCTATATATGGATCCCTCATCACAGAGATCCAAGAGGCTGGAATCTTGTATCTTGTAAGAGAAGTGCTGTGGTTTTTGGTGAAACTTCATAGTGTTGGGTGATCTAAGCTTTACTTGAGGTGAAAGAAGGGATTTCTGCTAGAGGATGATGCTGGGTCAGAACTATTGGTTGTAATCCTCTTGCTATTCTTGATATTAATAAAGCTATTCAAGTTTTCCTCCATATTATTGTATGTTTGAATGTATATGCATTTGTATGGTTAATACATATCTGGTCCTGTGTTATTTATGAATATAGATCTCTGTTCTTCGATAGTAGTATGCTGCTTTGATTCCACAGGTGCTCTTTGAAGTTGGGTAGACGAAGAGGAAGCGACAAAAGATCTATCAGGAAGGAGAGGAATCAAGTAAGGAACCAAGCGCAAGACTAAGGTTGGTGTCCTTTGTTCCACTTTTATCTATTTTCATAAAGGAAAACGAAAGTAGTCTTTACTTGTTTGTTTCTAAGATAGCTACTAGTCTTAGTGGGAATAGCAGCTCTGAGTGGACACTATTCTCGGTAACAAAATGGTGACTCCACTGGGGAGCGAATAGATTGTTTGTTCGTCTATCTTTGTTTGTTTTATAAACTTACAGACGAAGCCTGAAGTCAAGCCAGCTAGCCTTCAAACTGCATTTGTTATACAAATGCAAAGTAGATCAATGTTGCTTCAGTCTATCTCCGGGTTTTGTTTATAAATTGAACAATCGATCTGCAAACGTTCTAATTTACCTAAGTGGTGGCTCTAGTAACCTCCTTAGATCAACCCCCGTGATTTACATTTACTGAACATCACTTAATCGGCCTAAATCCTTGAACTAAGCTATAAATTGTGAGCAAAGACTGGTTAAAAGTCTCACACTGGTACCATCGTACCCTCCCTTCAAGGTAGTCTGTATGCATCGCACTTACCGTGTGCAGTAGGTGCGTTACATACTGGATTCCCTGTGTGACAGGTGCGATGGTCAGGGAAGGTTAACTTTACCTTCAGACTTTGGTTTTTTCTTCACTATTTTCAGTTCTATTCAGGAGTTTTGCTGTCTGTGGTAAGTATATCTCTGTGAAAACCACTTCTCTTCCATCATTCTGCCTCTATTGTGCAAAGAACTGTAAGTGTTTTTATGTATTGTGCACCATTTTCAGTTCTCTTTTGCAAAGAAGTAGCGTAAAGTCCCGAACTGGTCGTTTCTGTAATCTGAAAGTGTCCCGTAAGTGTCGTTTTCAGTTATAGAAGAGAATCCTTGTTTCTTGATAGTCGATTATACTGTTACTCTTGTATATGATTTGAATTAGTAGTTTTTAAAGTGTCGAAAAACAGTTTTCATTTTGAAATCGCAAAGTGTCGCCCTTATCTTCACTTCATTTGAAAAGAAATTTGTTAAGTATTGTCGCTTTGAAAATAATTTAGATTTTCACTTAGCTTTCTTATCGTCATTTATACATTAAAAAGGCTGAAAACAAATACATGCATGTGCATTTGCATTTAGGCTGCTTGGTTTGATTTAGGACAGTGAATTTAGTGTGTGCTCTGTGCTCTTTGTTGAAAGACTCTCAATTTTCTTTCCTTAGTA
>APFE030882717.1:38499-52334 GCA_000404065.3 Pinus taeda
CTAAACCTAAATCTCCATGTGTCATTTGCAAAGGAGACCACTATCATCGAGATTGTCCTTGCATCCCTCGGATCTTAAGGAACTGGTCTCCTCGTTTGCACAATCCGGTGTCGTCAACCTCTGATGATCATGTTGAAAGCACACCATCAACCAGTGAAAGTGAAGTATTTGGATAGAAAAGGAATCACAAATTTCCTTGTAAATTGTGTGAAGGCGATCACGCCGTCCATCATTGTCCCTTCCTTGACGAAGCTAAAAGAGTTTTGGATGACCATCCTGCTTCACCGCTACGGTTCCCTCCTGGATATAAGAAACTCTTGCCAAGTCCACCACTGGTTGAAAATCCGGTTGGGATGCCGTTGTGGTCGACCGAAACGTATATCATTGAAAATGAACCCTCTGAATCCATACCAGACGAAAGTCAAAAGGTTGAGGCGGCAGTTGACCCAGTCTTGCCTTCAGAATGTTCATCTTCAAATGATACCGTCACTGAAGAGAAAGAGAACAACATCGTTCAAATTATTTTTGTAAACAAAGACTCCGATGAACTTGGGGACAGTCTACCCATTCCTTTACCACAGGAAGGAAGTTCATCAGAGTCATATCCGGCCGTCTATTCGTTCCCACCTCCAAGCAACCTAGTCGTTTCCTTCGACTGGAATATACTAGGCAGAGCCCGTTTATCAGCTAGTGTACCATTCCAAATCATTGTACAAGCTTACAAAATGGTCATGGCTACTACCATCATAGATGAAGGGGCTTCTATGAGTATCCTTTCCTCAACTGCTTGGAAAGCACTTGGTTCGCCATCGCTTTTGCCTGAAATGAGAGATCTGACAGGCTTTGACAAAGGAACCAGTCGACCGTTAGGGATCCTTCCCAATGTGCCCATTACTTTGAGAAGGAAAACCGTTCACATGAATGTGATGGTAGTCCAAGGACCCCTAGATTATAATCTACTCTTTGGGCGTGACTATATTTATTGCATGGGAGCCGTCGTCTCCTCACTCTTTAGAGTAATGTGTTTTCCGCATGAAGACAAAATGGTGAAGCTCGTATACCAACTGTCATTCCCCATTCACACATAGCAAATAGTCAAATGCCATCCCTAAATGGTCTTTTCACGCAAATAATATCTCATCGATCTCCAGTCTGTCCACCTGATGAGCGAGAGTGATTTAGGAGGATATGACAGAAACCCAGGGGGCATGCACCCTGGTCTGTTTCGGCAGGAAAACCTTGGGTATAGAGTAGGTTTCCGCAGAGGATATATGACTAATCTGACACACCCGTCCATTTAGGAAAATGGGATTAGACTAGAATAAGATTCCCTCGTCAAATTTATGTGAGTGGAGGCAACTGCGCCACTCACCTTTTTCTATTTCGGTAGACATCGCCAAGGAAGCATTTTGTCTGCAACACGGATGGAGAGCTTTCATATGGTAACCTGGAAATTTTTCACTATACCTAGGGGCATGCAAACCTCTTGTAAGCAAGCAAGAAATGACCAGCTAACGTTAGCTCTATGATTTCGCTGACTTCAACCGCCTAGGTCGGGTGAGTGGTCGAATCGACTGTTCATCTTCGCAGGGGCCACCATGGCACCAGCAAAGTAAAGGTAAAAGTTTTCTACCTAGCCTTGGTAGTGATCTTGGTAGTTAAGTAGAGGGGCGTAGTTGGTCGTTCCTAGCTTGCATGCAAGAGGCACCGGGGCTAAGCTTTAAAAGGTGCAAGCCCCATAAAAAATGGCATCTTAGATGAGATATCTTTATTATATGACTAGAATCAGCAGTTTTAACGTGGAATTCAAGATCGTTAAAAAATAAACATAAGCAGTGACCAAATGTTTCCCCCAGAGTTTAAGCTCATTAAAAAATGAACCAATTTTCCTGTAAATAACCATTGTAAATGCATTATCATAAGCTTTTGAGCCTTGGTCATGTTCTCATCATCACCTCCACTCTGTTTTTTTAGCTGATCATTCACCTCCATTTGATTGTTTACCCTTTTGAGGAACATCTGTGAAGAGTGATTCTATTAGCCATCCTTGTGACACTGCAGTGATTGGAAAATTCCAAACCTTACCTGGAATCAGCTGCTACCCGAAATCATCACTCGCTCCTCGAAAACGAGTCTCCTTTAACCTCTTTTCAACTAACTCGTAAAATATGAAAATATTGTCGAGCGATTAGCCTCTCCGGCTCGTTAAAGTCATCGGAAGTGCTATCCCTCCTCTAGATTTTAATCTTTTTGGACTTGAGGGATTATTACACAAAAAGATCGAGCGCTTGTCTTGTTCGGCTCAAATTAAAATAACGCTTCACCCTTTCAATATTATTTTATGCTTTTTCGGACTTAAGGGATTATATGACGAAAAAGAATCTTTGGAGTTTCCTTTCTGTCCCTTTCAAACTCTCTAAAATTGAAAAGGACCGAGTTATATTTGTCGTTAAACTCGTTAAAACTGAATAGCGACAAACTCATCCAAATGGACGAGAACGAGTTTCATTGTCGCTAGGCTCGTTAAAATATAGCGATGGGTTCGCCCGAAGGGCGGATTATAGAACAAGCATATGTTATCCTCCTCAAGCTTGACAAAAATAAAGAGGTACTGGTCAGCAATGACTGGGGAAAATTGGGAAGAAAAATTGAAAAAACTTTATTGGTAGCAAGTTGCTCTTGAACATGACGCTTTCTCTCCGCATCCGAGTCGGGTTGGGTTGTTCTGTTCACTGGTCATATCACCATTGGTCCATCACACCATCCATCTTTGGGGATAACGCTACCAATCCATCGTCAGTGTCGCTGATATGTTCAAGAGAAGTCATTCAGAGAATTCACCTGTGTCTCACCCGCTGCAATACTTTCACGCTCCATTCTTTCATGATTGCCACCCTGAACCCTGTATCATCAGATCGTTTTCACCTCCAAAATCATTTGCTTCATTCTGTGTCGTAGATGTGGGATTCATTAAGGCCCTCCTACGATGGGTCACTTCTTGTCGACATCAACTCATTATCCAAGAAGTTGGCCTAGGGACAACCCTTTCAGTACTTTGAAGCTTGCATGCCTCAATGGCAAGTTTCTCACTTTCGGCGACAGGTTTACATTAATGGCCTTCGACCGAGAGATTTTGCGTGGTGTTTGACGCCAAGTCCTTTTTCACACCAAGCAAATTGTACTGTAGTACCTTGAGGGTCATTGTCATTATTGGTGATTCCTCTCGCACCTATTAACAACTTACATCATTGGCTGGTAATTATGGGATGTCTTTCCATGTTCGACTCCAGAACATTTTTCACATGGATCGACTTGTACTTAGAGTGAAGATTGAATGAGTTTTGAAGACCCCAGATCTAGTTTCATCCATCCGGGCTGTGATATATTCAGGAATATAAAGACATCAAATGTACATCATTTCCAAACAGATGAGCATCCAAATCAAAGGATGATGAGTCCAATCATCAGTCTGCTACATAGACGATTGTCTGTCCTATGTACATGAAAATGAATTTATAAAGCTGAGCATGGGAATGCCCACCTCAGCTAGATCATGAAAAATGTTGTGAAGATAATATATTGTATTGTATCTTATTACAGGTCACCTCCCAGCTCAAAAAAACTTCAGATCCTCATGATAAAGAATTTCACTCGACATCAAAAGATTAACGACCTCATGCTTTAGGGGGCAACTGCTATAGACATTTTTGGGCACTGCACCCCCATGATAAATGTCCATAAAATAAGGGCTCCTAAGTCCCTAAAAGTGTTGCTTCACTACCTAAAGGAACAAGGTTAGCTGATTACATCATCTCCCAGAAGTTCTCCACTAAAAACTGCTCAGAAATGGTCAAAACTGGACCATACTGAATACCTAGTGCAGAGGGTGCGATGCATATCACCTTCCCAGTGTAAAGGGTGCGATGCATACTGAATGACCCCTCTGTAGGGTGCGATGTGCGAGAATGGACAAATGGCAGAGACAGTTTGTGAGGTGGAAGATCATTGAATCTTCTAGAAGCTTCTCCTCTGACACTTGCGTCTCTATTTTCGACCAGGGATGAGTAAGAGACCATTAGTCTCCAAGTGGAATCAAGAAATATCAGAGAGAGGACACTAATCAAGACCCCAGAAGATGACTCACCCCCTACAATCATCTATATATGGATCCCTCATCATAGAGATCGAGAGGTTGGAATCTTGTATCTTGTAGAGAAGTGCTGTTGGTTTTCTGGTGAAACTTCATAGTGTTGGGTGATCTAAGCTTTACTTGAGGTGAAGAAGGGATTTCTTGCTAGAGGATGATGCTGGGTCAGAACTATTGGTGTAATCCTCTTGCTATTCTTGATATTAATAAAGCTATTCAAGTTTTCCTCCATATTCTTGTATGTTTGAATGTATATGCATTTGTATGGTTAATACATATCTGGTCCTGTGTTATTTATGAATATAGATATCTATTCTTCGATAGTAGTATGCCTCTTTGATTCCAGAGGTGCTCTTTGAAGTTGGGAAGATGAAGAGGAAGTGGCAAAAGATCTATCAGGAAGGAGAGGAATCAAGTAAGGAACCAAGCGCAAGACTAAGGTTGGTGTCCTTTGTTCCACTTTTATCTATTTTCATAAAGGAAAACGAAAGTAGTCTTTACTTGTTTGTTTCTAAGATAGCTACCAGTCTTAGAGGGAATAGAAGCTCTGAGTGGACACTATTCCTGGTAACATGGAAGCACCTTCATCAATGGAAGTCTGATGAATCATCTTTCCTTTTATAATGGCTTGAATAAAAAATGTGATTTGATGAGGAAGACGAGGAACATGGTTTTCTAGATCAAAATTAATCAAGTTCATATCAGCAAGATCGATGCCTCCTATAGTAGATAATAATGATTTCCGTTGTGTCGGACAAGTTTGGAGAACTTCCAAGGCAGACATCACCGAAGGTGCTTGAGCTAAATATTCGAAAATACTGTAATGTTGAGCAGCTCTAGTGTTCGGATTATAGGATGACTTCCGAAGCAGACCTTTAGGAGGCGGTTAGATGACAGATTCACTATTAGGTCTCTTGATATGGAGAGGACCATAACTGGGTGGAGCAGAAGTAGAAGGTGTATTAGTGACATCCTTTTCCATCATCTGCTTTTGAGGATTTTGATAATCTTTTGACCTAGTGGCAATGGAAATAGGCATTGTGCCACTCATGTAAACTTGAGAACTTGATGAGGCAAAGGATTGTGATTGGTTTAATAACTGAGTCTGCTGAGATGGAAATGGTTTTTTTAGTACAACCAAGGTCCCTTTCAATAAACGACTAACTTCTGCATGATGGGGACAATCCTTGGTGCAATGATCTTCCTCACAAATGAGGAAAGGATATTTAGGCTTACGTTTGGAGGCGTCATTAGTAGATGGCTTAGGCAGATCATGATTTAGGGTATCAGATTTCACTTTACCTTTACCCTTTTTCTCACCTTTGGAAGCTTTGTCTGCTGCAGGAGACTGGACGACATTAACCTTAGAGGTTTTACCAAGATTAAAGGGGATTTTTGAAGGAGGATTGGAACCAGTATTCGAAACAAATTTTTGCTTCAAAGAATATTTTTGTGGAAGTTTGAGACACTGATCCAATTATACCATCAACAGGTGGTACATTTGGAGACTTCGAAGAGGCTGGATCCAAAGATGGCCTTGGAGCATCAGGCAAGATTTCATACATCGTGCTAGATTGAGAATAAACCAAATCCAAATATTGGGCATGAGGATGGCTTGATCCTCGGTAACAGGACCTCCCGTTTCTATATCTCCAACAATTTTGTTTACAAATGACTTGGTGAACCATTCGGTTAACAACTCAATAGGGATTTCAAGATTGATGAGGGGACACTGATGTCTCCATTCATGGATATGATCGGAGATATGGGTTGCAGTATCCTGTTTAAGAGATGTAAGCATGTGGGACTGGTTTCATAATGAACCGGTAACTAGAAGTGTGTGAGGAAGGCCATGGCCAAAGAATTGAAGTCTGCATAGGCACCTCGAGGCAACTCGATGTACCACTTTGCGACAGTACCTGTCAAGGTTCACTAAAAGAGGTGGAGACGAACATAATCATTGATGAGCCCCAAAAATGGGTAACTTATTGGGCTCATTTTTCCTATTATTCTTGATTAATCCACCATTCTTCATAGTTTATGCATGATTTTTAGTATATTTATGTTAATTGAATGAATGAGAATAGTCACTTGACCATGAAGTCTAATACATGGTTATTGCAGATTTTTGGACAACTTTTGGACCAAGGTCAAGCATTTATGAGCCAGTTGACAACCAAATACGAGGGAACAAGGCTGAGGATTTGTAGGAAGGGTGTCTCTTGCACTAAATGGCCCCTTCCTCGAATTCTCCACCATCAGCTCGAAGTTCAGCAGGCCACCAAAGATGATTCCCAAGGGCAGCCGAGCAACTTTTGTAAAGTGACTGATTACTTGCAGTTTGAGCAGCCAAGCCCCTTCAGTTAAGGAGGGTTGTTGGAGGTCCTCATAATGCATAAGAAGGAAGGCTTCCAGCCTTCATAGTTTACTTTTGGAACATTTTTTATTTTGCACTTTAGTGCTGCTCTTCTTTTTAGCTCATTTTGGAGCTTTTGATGTAAACATTTTTGTGACATGGTTATTTTCTGAGTAATGGAGATCAGTTTCAATTTGCATCAGCTCTGAGTTTCTTCTTAGGAGCCTGTAGCTCTTAGGGTTGGGCCCAACCCAAGTGCCAGGACCTCCTCTGTGTACTGTCATATGTTTTTGCTGTATTTATAGAATAATTTCTACTAGTAGATTAAAATCTTGCTTGGTTACCTAGGCCATTTTTTATGATTGAAATAGCTTTTCATGTTTCAGATTGATTTCATAAGTTGTTAACAGAAAAGATCTTTGAAAAAGGCCATCAAGCAACCCTTGATCTCACCTCTCCCTCCTCGGGACCATGAGCTGAGACCAAGGTGTCCTTGCTGCCATAAAAACACTGTTCTTGCTTCTTCATGCAATTGCTAGTGTTAGATTCTTAGTTGCAAAAGTTGGTACCAGTTGTGATTACATGCTCAGATCCATTCTTACTTAGTTTTCATAGCTATATTACATGATTTTCTACCAATAAATTTTTGTCCATCATGGTTGCTGGTTTCTAGGTCAAAATAGGTCAAAATAGCTAGGTCTTTGGATTGCATAGTCTTTGTTTGGTCAGTTTTGGAGAATAGTGTGCAAAACACCTTTCAAGTCAATTTACCATCTTAAATTGCTCTACATAAATTATCAATCCGGGTATCATAAACTGATGAAGTGTGGTGCACCATATGTGCTTAGTTAACCTTTTTCTTACTTCGTTGTTTTATAGATTTTATTTTGTTTTGGGGTTTTGTTTTTGTTGATCTCCTAAAGTGTCTAATGCAAATGGAAATCCTATTCTAAGGTCTTAAGAATACTTTTAAAGGTCAAGTATGGGTAGAGATTTCAAGACAAGGTCTATGTCCCTAATGGTAACTTTCAAAACTTAGCACTTCAAAAGATTTTAAAACATGTTATTGATTAAATCAGTACTTGACCAAAAAAATGTAAATGTGTAGCTACTTAAATAAACAAAAGATGAAATACTGATCATGAAATCACTGTCTCTGCTGCTTACCTAAATACGGAAATAAAAGTTAAGCTATTGCACTTAAACAAATCAAAAATTGCAAGGAAAGTAAAACTAAAATCAAATTACACATTCATAATTCGATCCCTCGCCAATAGTCCCGCTATGGCTTTCGGAGGTAACCATCAATGATATGAGAAATTTAATATCTAATTGCAGAAAAGTAAATTAAAATCAAATTACACATTCATAATTCGATCCCTCTCCAGTAGTCCCGCTATGGCTTTCAGAGGTAACCATCAATGATATGAGCAATTTAATATCTAATTGCATAAAAGTAAAACTAAAATCAAATTACACATTCATAATTCGATCCCTCGCCAGTAGTCCTGCTATGGCTTTCGGAGGTAACCATCAATGATATGAGCAATTTAATATCTAATTGCAGAAAAGTAAAACTAGAATCAAATTACACATTCATAATTCGATCCCTCGCCAGTAGTCCCACTATGGCTTTCGGAGGTAACTGTCAATGATATGAGCAATTTAATATCAAATTGCAGAAAAGTAAAACTAAAATCAAATCACACATTCATAATTCGATCCCTCGCCAGTAGTCCCGCTATGGCTTTTGGAGGTAACCATCAATGATATGAGCAAGTTGATTTCTAAACTAACTAACAAAGCAAGTAAAAAAGACTGAAATCAAAACATAACTGAAATTGAAAAGCTAAAAAAACAAAGTCAACAGAGAGGCAAATCTCATGTCACTACTTGATGCAGAAAAAGCATGTAAAGAAAAACTAATCTACAATCAACCAGTTGAACACACTTACATGAATTAAAATTGCATGAATGGAAAATCTAATCTATCAAACTTGAAAGCAATCAAATGACATAATGAAATCAAAGCAAAATTACAAAATCAAATCTACTCTACCTTACATTCTAATGTGCTCCATGACATCTACTTCACATCTCCTTCCATGTTGAGAACATCAAAGCTTTATTCAAATTCTTCAAAATCACAAAGTACAACAAAGCTCTCTAAAGCTTTCCAAAAGCCATCAAGGAAGAAATACAAACTCCAAGCTAAAAGAACTAAAAGCCAAGCCAAGCTAACAAGCTGAGACTAACAAATGAAGGAGAGAGATCTCCTATTTATACAAAAAGATGAGAAGCCATCTCATTAATGAGAGTCCATGAATCTCTCCCTCTACCTCTAGAGTCCTAATCAAAATAGGAACTGATAAGACACATGTCTTCTTAGAGTTACAATACAATTAGGAGATGTGACACATATCCTCATGATCCCATGATTCTTTCCACTCAAATTCGAATTTGGCCTTAGAGTGCCACATAAGGGTCTTCTAGAAGCCTCATTTCAACCTACACATGTCAACAATCTCAACCCATTTGTTAGGTATAAGCATATGCACATTATTTTCTAATTTTTAACCACAAATTTACTTAAAAGGCTTTAGAATTAATAAAGATTGGAAAAACATAAATGTGGACCAATGATAATGAAAGTGGGATGAATGTGGTGACATAGTAGTGAAATGGAGGTGATATAATGGACATAATAGTGAAAGTGTAATGGAAATGAATGACATTTTCAAGACTCAACAACACCTGTGATACCTTCCTTCCTACCCTTCCTCCATCAGACAACCTACTCCAACCCCCTAACTCAGATTCCTCCCCATCATTTGCCACTCTTTTCTAACTTGACCTAATCTCCATATCTTTGTGCAACCTTTCTCCTTCCATCCTTGAACAAAATCCAACCACCTTAATCACTCCTCAGCTTCATTCACCAGGTCCTAGACCTCTTCACACCCTCATCCACCCTCCATCTCCACTTTTCCACTCTTCTTCCACCATCAACCCTCCAAAATCTCCTTTCGAAACATCCTGTAAAACATATTGTAGAACCCCTGCATACTTCCTGTAGAAGCTCACGAGAGCGGTTTTTCAAGATCCAAACATTGTGAAACTCTCTAGAAGGGTGCTAGGGACCCCTTAGGCCCTCTTCTCACCTTCCCAACCTCCTGCAAGTGCCCACGCCATTTCCTTTCACCAATCAACCTATGCACAGCCAAAAACAGTTAAAGCACATGCATAATAATTCTACAAGATTACTCAAAAATAAAAAAAGATGTTCCTTTTCAGATTTCACTTCAGAAGTGGCTTAGACACATGAACTTAACCTTCCCAAGAGTCAATGGCATCCCTTTCTATAGCTTTCATCATTTTTCTTGCATCAGTAGGGTTAGTCGGTAAAACTAGGGTTTGCTAGGGTTTGCATTTCCTTTCAGCTTTCCGCTTCTTTCTGCAAGTAGATTAGCCTCCTTTGAGTTATCTTTCATCCACCACAGTTAAAAGCTTCTTCTAAAAGCTCATAGAAGTTGGCTTAAGCTCCTAGCGGAACTTGTGCCAGCTGATCCAGTGACAGCCTGTGGCAAGAGCTAGTACTTGTGCATATAGCACCGTCGCTTCCAAGTTCGTTACGAACTACCGGGTTGATAAAAGTAAAGAAGGGAGTCCCAGGAGTTGCAGCATTATTTTTGCAATACTGGAGCCCACCATATTTTTGGCGCCATTGCTGGGGAAGTGTCAGAGTATTGGTGATTGCTGCTTTTCTTCTATTTTCCACTACAACTTTCTGCTAAGTAGTTTATTTCAACAAGTGAAGAGTAGATTGTTTCATTTCCATTCTGCAATTTCATTTCCGCAAAAGTAGATTAGACATTTCCTGCTTTCATATATTAGCATTTCAATTCCACAATTTCATTTCTGCAAGCATAGATTAGCATTTCAATTCTGCAATTTAAATTCCGCAAAGCGTAGATTAGCATTTCAATTCTGCAAGCGTAGCCTAGCATTTCGTTCCTGCAATTTCATTTCAGCAACATAGATTAGTCATTTTTTGCTTTCATTTCAATTCCGCATTTTCATTTTAGTAAGATAGATTTTAGTTAGTTGCAGTTCAATCTATTTCAGTTTTGCAGGTACAAGAAGAAAAAACCAAAAATCAGCCAAAAATATTCCCTTTCATGCCTCGTAGGAATAGAGACAAATCAGGAAAATTCTTACCCAACACCCCCACTACATCACTGAGTCACCCTTCTCTCTTCTTCAGTGGTAGTGATCTAGAAGAACCTATAGGTGAACCTCCAAAGATATACGAAGATCCTATAACAGAAGAAGAGCAAGAGAACATTCCTCTTGAAACCATGGCTGAACACAAAAATGGTATGGGAGATGAGGAGAGAATAGAAGGTTCCTCTCCCACATTCCTCTTGAAACCATGGCTGAACACAAAAATGGTATGGGAGATGAGGAGAGAATAGAAGGTGCCTTTCCCATTGGAGAGACCAATGGGGACATGAAAATGAAAAACATAAGTCCCTCAGCCTTACCTCGCTTCCATGGATTGACCACTGAAGACCCTGATACCTTCTTGTTTGAGTTTTTTGTCCTTTGTCAAACTTATGACTACGCAGAAGACGAGCAAAAGTTGAAACTCTTTCCATCTACCCTCAAGGATGCAGCCCTACGCTGGTTCATGGGGTTACCTGGAAACAGTATCACAACTTGGGCTCAAATGCAACAAGCCTTTAACAACAACTACAGGGACTACTGTAGGTCAAAGGAAACGGAGGGAGAAATCTTTCGGATGACCATGGGAAGTGATGAATCTTTAGAAGACTATGAAGAAAGGTTCCAACTTAGTTATAAAAGGGCTAGGTGCACACTTGACCCTGAATCTCTGAAGCTGGTTTTGCTCCAAGGAGTCCCTAAAGACCTTCTAGATACCATCCATTTGCTAGCTGGCAGAGACATCTACCAACTACCTTATGAGGACATAAAGACTGTGTTTAGAAACCACTCTAGGGCAGCCCAGAAAAGAGGTAGGGGGAATCCACTTTCAACCAGTGCCACCTTCTCCAAACATGAATTTAAAAATCAGATGGAAGACCTTAAAAGTGAGGTGAGACAGACCATTTCCATGCAACTAGATACTTTCTAAATCCAACAGAAGAAAGAGGAAGCCGAGAGGGCTTTGGCCATCTTTGTCCCAAATGTACAAGGAAGCATCCTAAGAACGAGTGTCCATTGCACTCAATAGAGGTATGTTTTGTTTGTGAGGAAGACCACCCTACAAGCCAATGCCCAACCTTACCCGGACTTAAAGCCATGTACCAAGGGGCCAAGGGAGCTACTGAACCACTCTACTTCCTCAACCAAAGGAGCCGCATGGATCCAGACCTTACCAGCAGGGGATGCAAGGGACATCCCAAACTTATTACAACCCCAACCAATCTACTCATATACCTTCTTGGGGTCCCCCTGCTCATCCTTCCTGGTCCACACCTCCTCCTTGGTCTTATCCATCTCAATACCATACTCAACCTGCTGCTCATTCTTTTCACTCTCATGTTCAGCCACAACCTCAGTGGAATGAACCTCAGCCAGGGTGGAGGCCCCAATACAACTCTCCTCCTGCTATTTTTCCTCCACCACCTGCTCAACCACAACCATTACCTACTTCTCCTCCAAGACAACCCCAGATGCCTGCTCAATCGAACCCAAACCCCAATAACAGACATGCCCAGTAGGTATATACTGGAGAGACAACTTGCCCTACCTACGCTATGGAGATTCAGGAAATCAACCTACGATCTGGGAAGGTCCTTCTAGATCGCCAACCTCCTCCTTCATAGGATGAGGAAGAGAAACAGAAAAAGTGAACCCAAAGCCATTCCAACCTTTCTTGAGAGACTAACGATAACCACGCAACCAAACCCAAAGGAGACTGAACTTTTGGGAGAACTTAAACAGTTGTGTGTGAAAATACCACTTCTCTAGGCCATAAAAGATGTACCAATCTACAACCAATTGATCAAGGAGAAGTGTTTTAGGCACTCAGGCAGGCGCAAGAGAGATGCCCCAACTATCAATGTCATAGGACAACTGCCCGATCTGATGTTGGGACAAGTAATCTGTCCAAAATATTTGGACCCTGGGAGTCCTGTAGTTGATGTCCACATCAATGGCACCATAATCCCCCACACCCTGATTGATCTAGGGGCTGCCATTAATGTGATGACCAGGGAAACTATGCTCAAACTTAACCTTCAGAGTTCCCTAAGAAAGACCTCGACAATACTGCAGTTAGCAGACTGCTCCACTGTGACTCCCGAAGGGATTGTGGAGGATGTCATGGTCTCTGTTGATTCTTGGGAATACCCTACGGAGTTCTTGGTCCTTCAGCCAAAGGCAAAACTCACTGGATACCCCCTCATTTTGGGAAGGCCTTGGTTAGCTACTGTGGATGCTTAAATCAATTGTCGAGCTGGGAGCATGACCATCAAGAATGGGCCTATGTCCAAGCAGCTAGTCCTATATCCTCCTGCTCAACCTCTGCTAGAACATGACTTACCTCTCTGGTTGGAGGAGGAAGATGAGCATGAAGTCTACTCTGCACCAGTGTGCACAATGGAAGCCACCCAGAGAGGCCCTCAAACTGAGGATGACCTGATTGAGAATTTGATTCAAAATCCGCCTCCCATTGTGCTGTCATTAGAGGAGTTGGTGGAAGGTACCCAAGCCAACATTGTAGTAGACCTCTGTGTGGCTGATCCAACCTCTCCCAGAGTTAAGAATGTGGAATTTTTCCTTGAAAGAACCTTGAAGATCATCTCATCCCTATCCCCTTCTCAGGAAAAGGAGCTGTGTAGCCTTCTGAACCGCCATTTGGATGCTTTCGCTTGGAGCTATAAGGAGACGAAAGGAGTCCACCCTTCAGTCTGTACCCATCACATTTACATTAAAGAGGATTGTAAACTAGTCAGGCAGCCTCAGAGGAGAATGAATCCAGCCCTTAAGGACATCGTTAAAGAGGAATTGCAAAAGTTCATGGATGCAGGATTCATCTACCCCATCTCTGACAGCGAATGGGTTTCTCCTCTGGTGCTTGTGTCCAAGAAAAATGGGAAGTGGAGAATCTGTGTAGATTATCGAGAACTTAAAAAAGCCACCAAGAAGGACCATTTCCCTTTGCCTTTCATAGATCAAGTGTTAGATGGGCTGGCAGGGAAGAAGTTCTTTTCTTTCCTAGATGGGTTCAGCGGGTATAATCAGATCCAAATCAACCCGGAAGACCAAGATAAGACCACTTTCACTTGTCCATGGGGTACCTTTGCC